>RDPX01000620.1:137776-154863 GCA_003991215.1 Morbakka virulenta | reverse complement strand
TTTCGCTCGCGCCACAACCCTCTTGGCTTCCCTTTTGCACACTTTGTATGTCTCTACAGAGGCCGCCGTTTGGGATCTTCTCATTGCTTTATAAGCCTCCTTCTTCTTTTCAATTGCCTCCTGCACCGAATCTGTCCACCACCACGTATCCCGAACTGTCGGCTTCGTGCATTTCTTCCTTCCACATACCCTAGTAGCCTCCTGCACCAGGATGGACTTCATCTTCCTCCATTCTTCTTCCCCGCTGTTCGCTCCTCCCTGACCTTTCCTCTGAAGCACCGCAGTTTTGAATTCTTCCGCAGTTGCTGCTTCCCTCAACTTCTAAATCTTCAACCTGCCTGGTCTCCTCACTTGCTTCTTCCTCTTCCTGCGTATCTTCAGGTCCATGACTACAAGGCGGTGCGGGAGTGCGATATCCTTAATTGGCTTATTCAATTAGGGTCTGAGAGCTGAGCCCTAAACTTTGTCTTAAAGTGCTTTAATTTGGAAACAAATTGTTCGCAGCGGTAAGTGCTCCCGAAGTAGCTCACACACCTTGTTGCCAATTCAATTTTGTTGGTCGAACCCTCTTCCTTTGCTACATACAGCTGATAAAAGCGGAGCAGGTTGACTTCTGAATGAGCATTTTTTAGTTCAAAATTGCTTTGCATGTCATGAAGTTCGAGTTGAAATTTACTTGAATAATCGTTTATGTTTACTCTGAATGGATCAGCCAATAATTGAAATTGGTTTTCGTTCATCCTTAAATCCTGGAATCGGGATTCGAATTCTGTTGATAACACTTTTAAGCAGTGTGCGTGTTTTTCAAATTTCACTTGGGAAATTTTCACTCGATGTTAAAAGTTCAAAATGAGATGTGTCCTTTGTACTGAGCTGTTCAAAAAATAACTTCAGTTTTGTTTCAAAGGCCAAAACATGCTGAAACATTTTGTTACATAGCTTATCTTTGCCTTGAAGCTTGATATTAAGGTCAGAAAGATGACATGTCAAATCTGTTAATAATGCAAGGTTATTGAGCCAGTTATCGTCGCTGAAAAACGAAATGTCCTGCTCTTTTCCATCCATAAATTCACAAATTTGTTCTCTTAACAGCCAGAATCGTTTCAACGTAGCTGATCGACTTAGTCAACGAACATTAGAAAAGAAAACAACATCACCAAATTCTATTTTCAAGTCATTCAATATTTCCTTAAATTGGCGGTGGTTGAGAGCATGAGATCGAATGAAATTTATAGCTCTAACAACAGGTTTCATCACATCTTCAAAACCAAGAACTTTACATCACAAATTTTCTTGATAAATGATACAGTGGTTGTCCAGCACATTGCATGCATCTAAATTCATTTCTTCTAAAAAGATTTTCATGAAACCTTGATGCTTACCAACCATCGAAGGTGCCCCATCAGTGGTTATTCCACATAGTTTCATCTTGTCGAGTTTGTATTTATCAAAGAGAGTTATCACCTTATCTGCAACATCTCTTCCAGTTGTCCCTTTCAAATGACACTTATCGAGGGGTTCCTATCACCTCGAATTCGTTTGTAACAACTCGAACAAATACAGCGAGTTGTGCTGTGTCTGTAATATCTATGCTTTCATCCAGTGCAATCCAAAAATCAGCGTTCTGTCCGACCAGCTCTTCCAATTGGTTTTGAATATTATCGTTCATTTCTTCTGTTCTTCTTGTGACAGTGCGTCGAGAGAGGCTGATGCTTTCGATATCCTTTTTCTTTTCAGGGCAAACTTCATCAGCAAAAATTGTCAAGCAATCATTTACGAACTCTCCGGCACTGAATGTCTTTTCTTTTGATGCAATCAGTTCTCCAATCTTATAACTTACTTTAATTGATGCCTCTGTATCTTTTTTGGCCGTAGCAAAAGAGCTTTGCATGTTTTCGATGGATCTTTTGAAGCTTAGAAACTTCTTCTTTCTTAGCTGGTCTTTATACTTGTCAAACTGTGTTGCTTGTTTCGTCTGATGTCTCCTTATGTTGTACATTTTTACAACGGGAATGGTTTCACTGCATATCAAAAATAGAACATTGTTTCTTTCTACTGCAAAATAATCTGTCCCCCAGCTTTCCTTGAACACACGACACTCTTGTCAATTTTACGCTTTTTGGCATTCTTTTCTCTTGTCATCTTTCAAACAACACTTGAATAAAAAAAGAACTCCCAAAGGAAATAGAATCACGAGATTATCTTTCTTTCCAAAAATTGCGAGATGAAGTCACAGAATAGAACTCTGATGAAGTTTAATTCTGTGCAAACGATTTTTTTATTATGCTTTCTAGAAAGGAAATACAGAAATATCCGCCAATCAACGTAACAGACTAAGACACTGTTTACACGAGACCAGTGCGATGCATATCACATTGCCAAAACAATTTTGTTTGCGCGCTTTCTTCAAATATAAAGAGAAGCAAAGAGAATAAAGAAAAAGACAGATTATGTAAATTAACCTCACTGTCAGTATTGCCGTTCTCTCTGCGATAGTGGAATGAAACCACACCGGTGTGCCCGTTTACACGCAGTCAAAATTACACCAGTAATATATGCGCAAAATTTAAAGGTTTTAAATTGTATGCAACTGAAATTTATGACAGAATTGAAACAGGAATAATAACACTGCTCAACAACATTTTAGTTGCATTAACAAACAATGTTGTTTCTATACATGTTTTACACGCTGATTTCAAATATAAAGTCAGTTTTATTCCCCTGAGCTCTCAATTTTTCGTAATCTGAGTCTTTCGATATTTCGAAAATTACACTTACATGTACACTGTACATGTACATGTGTACAAGTGTCCCTCTGCTATAGTATATTTTTGACAACTGAAAGAATACTTTGACTAAATAATACTTTATTAATTTAACACAGGGATGGAAAGAAGGGTATGATATTGCTTATAGCTCTACGGTATGAAAAAAAACAAAGTAAAATATGCGCCTCAACAATGAAGTTAACGAAAAAGTCAAGTAGAGTTGTGTACATGAACACATATAGCAAGAAAAGAAATCGTTTACAATGAGAATTAAACCACTATACTTTATCCAGGGATGAATTTCCTTTTCAAGCTTTTTCTTTTGTGAACTGAATCAGGGCAGTCACGCTTTATGTTCAAGCAATTATCTGCCATCATGTGTTTGTCCCATCTGCCTTGGTAACGCTCTTCCATAGTCTTGAGATCCTGGTGAAAACGCTCACCTTACTCGTCACTAACTTGTCCCACGTTAGAAACGAGGAAATGAAGTTTAACACTCATGTTACACCCTAGTTCTTGATAAACTGACAACATATTTGCTACGAGAGCTTCAAAGGTACTGGACTTTTTGTTCCCGAGGAAGTTCTGCATTACAGCCACATACGAGAGCCACGCATTCTTTTCTTTATCATTCATCTTCTTGGCAAAATCCTGGTCGCGAACAAGTAAACGTATCTGACGTTCATCAAAAACACCTGATTTGTTCTTTTCGAATGACAGTGCAGGGAGAACAGAAACTATATGCTGGAAGCACTCATTCTCAGTATTTAGCGCCTTTACAAACTGCTTCATGAGACCCAGCTTGATGTGCAGAGGAGGAAATATAATCTTTTCCCTATCGATGATGGGTTCATGAATGATGTTCGGCATATCCACAGTCAGGGTCTCATGTAGTGGCCACTCCTTCTGAGTCCAATGTTTATCCCGTGCACGACTGTTCCACATGCATAAAAGGCATGAGTAGTTAGTAAATCCGTATTGTTGACCAAGAAGGAAGTTCACAACTTTGAGGTCCAAACAAATGGTCCAGTTATGCTCATGACAATTGGTCAGATTAACCACAGCGTTGATGTCATTATACTTTTCTTGCAAAGACAGAATAACCTATAGGAATGGCGGAATAGATGTTACCATTAAGTAAGACACACTTGAGACTACGCTATGAACTTTCAAAAAAATAATCTCCAGTCATGCGGATCATACGAGAAAATTCCTGAACGAGGCCCGAAATGTTATTGCAATAGACAAATTGACATTTTTCATCAAAATATTCTAAGAATGCCTGTTCCCGCTTACAGAAGATAGAATTTTTGTAGCTTGGTGGCGCAGACCTTTTTCTTTCAGCCTAGACGCTAAACTTTCAGCTGCATATTTTGATGGACCCAAGTCACGAACAAGATCATTTAGTTCTGGCTGACTAAACTGTTTAGGCGTTGATGACTTTGAACTATCGAAATTTGGATCGTCCGAATCTGTTGCAATCTGGTGATGGCTATCATCACTTTGTGATATACAATGTTCATCTTTATCTACTGAGGAGAGGCTAGTAAAAACCGGAATATGCAGTTCATCAGAGTAGGGAATAGGTCTTATTGCTGATGGAATTTTAGGATAAATGATTTAGCTTCGGATTTTCTTTTCAATGTCTTTCGTGTTTACTAGATAAAAATAACAGTCAGACACGCAATTTTGTTGCTCTTGCCAGGTCATGGGAATGCCAAACGGTAAGCCCTTGGGTTTCCCCTTCGTCCTGTCACGTAGCATTTCTTTACAGTTATGACACACAATGTGTGGTGCCCATTTCTCTTCCTGGTTAGCGACTGTGAGTCCAAAGTAAGCTTTATAGGCACGTCTCACAAAAATTGCAGCATTACGCCTCTGACGTGAAAGGGTAAAGTATCCACAAATATAACAAAAGGCGTCAGGGTTGTTCACACATTGCCTTCTTGTAGCCATGATCGACTCTGAAAACAAAAGTTTTCATAGTTGACATCAAAGTCTATCTCAGTAAACATAGAACAAAGTAGGCCTTGCATGAAGATAAGGTTTGTACAGGTATTTGTTGCAAAAACGTAATAGCAAGTGTAGACGGTAAAGCTTTAAATGGATAAATTGAAAAATTCATGTTCTTGGAGAAGAAATGTAACATACTTGAAGGTTTTTTTCCTGCACGAAAGGAAAAAAAAGACTAAAGCTTACCAATATTCTTTTAATCTGAGGACGTTGCTACAGCTGCAAGGCCAAGTAGATGAAAATAATTGTATGTCTTATTACAAAATATTAATGTTCCATGTTGATTTTGTTCATAACATAAATATAAATTTGTAACGTCTTATCGATGTCATTAAAGCAAAGCTATTTCATTTTCTCAGATATAAAATGTTTCTGCTTTTGTCCCTTTGTTAATAATATTGATTTTTTATGTCATGTCCATAGCACATGATGAAAACTGAAATATGTCCTATTTCAATTTGTTCTATTTCAAAAACGGTTCAGGGCTGGGGTTTTTTTGTTGCTAATATGCATTTCGTCATGCCATGTCGATGTCATTAGATGACAATAGAAATATTTCACATTCTCAAGTAATAGTGTTGCTTTTTATCACTTTTGTTTTGTTTTTGCTTTAATTGGCTCAATGTTTTTCAATTTCTGGTAGTTTTTAGCATGAAATCTACAGGCTTTATTCAGGAATTCTTTCATAACTTGGGATGGTATCCTGGGATATACATAACCTTTACTTAGTTGGTGGTACAATCGCAAGTGGGATACAAGACTTTAACTGTGCAGTTGCTCACTTTGTCTCTTACTCTCCCTTGATACTTTTACCACTGGGAGGACGCTGACATGAGCCTGTTTATGATATCATGGGTCTGATGATACATACCAAATTTCAGTTTCAAACATACTTCTCCAGTCACCTTTTTTTTGTTGTTTTATTATTGCGAAAAATGGCATCTTTGTCCTTTTCATAGAATCAAAGATGTCTGTTTGAACAGATAGTTTGATAACAAAGAAGATCATTAGAAGCTTACGTCTATTTATTTAAAAAAAAGTAAGAGTTTTTAAATAAAATTGAATATTTGCATGTTACTTTCAGATGGTCATCATAATAATTCTGATTTCCTCTTTTTCTGAAGTAAATATACTCGCGAGATTCTAGTGATTTTATTTATTAATAATCTTTAATAATCTTTGGTCTTGCTTCCTAGTAGCTATTCATTCTCCTATGCTTTTATCGAAAGGATGTCACAGCTATTTTGTCATTTTTATCTAAACACCTTAATATAATTATATAAATATATTTATATANTTATGATATCATGGGTCTGATGATACATACCAAATTTCAGTTTCAAACATACTTCTCCAGTCACCTTTTTTTTGTTGTTTTATTATTGCGAAAAATGGCATCTTTGTCCTTTTCATAGAATCAAAGATGTCTGTTTGAACAGATAGTTTGATAACAAAGAAGATCATTAGAAGCTTACGTCTATTTATTTAAAAGAAAGTAAGAGTTTTTAAATAAAATTGAATATTTGCATGTTACTTTCAGATGGTCATCATAATAATTCTGATTTCCTCTTTTTCTGAAGTAAATATACTCGCGAGATTCTAGTGATTTTATTTATTAATAATCTTTAATAATCTTTGGTCTTGCTTCCTAGTAGCTATTCATTCTCCTATGCTTTTATCGAAAGGATGTCACAGCTATTTTGTCATTTTTATCTAAACACCTTAATATAATTATATAAATATATTTATATATAACCGAGTTTCATGGTTATATATAAATATATTTATATCTTCTTTTTCTTCTTCTTCGGCCTTCACCCGACGTTTGTCAGGTCGGTCGCTCGACACTTTTTTCTTCACTTGACTTAGTCTTTCCAATCTCCTTTTCTCGCTCCCACTTCTTTCATCTCTCGTTCTATGATGTCCCTTTGATGGCACTTTCCCCTGCTTAACACACTTCATAGCTGCTACCACTTCTTCTCTTCGGATGTTTATCTCCGGGTCCTCTGTTTTTTCAATACTTGGTAAGCGTTCTCTCTCGTTTTCTGTGTTTAGAACCTGTTGGAGATATGATTTCCATCTTTTGCATATTTTCACTTCATCTCTCAATATATCTCCTCTCTCATTCTTTATTACAGCTGGTTTAGTAAGATCTCTCTTTGCACGCTCCCGTGCCTTTGCTACTTTAATAATTTTCTTCTCGCCTTCTTAGGTTTCCAGCTCAATGCAAAGTTGTTGTGATACTTATGGCTTTGCTTTTGTGATTGTGCACTTCGTAATATTCCTCTGCATTTGACAGCTCAAAAGTGATTCTGGGTCTTTATTTCTTTGCCATCACTTGAAAGCGTCTTTCTTTTTCTTAATTGCCTCCCGTACGTCAGTCGTTCACCACAATTCATTTCAATCTGAGGGCGCCCATCTTTTCTTGATCCCACAGGCCCTTTCTGTTTTTTCAATAACTATTTCTTTCATTGGGTTCAACACCTTGTCTGTGGATTCGGCGGGTTCTAGATTTCTTCTTCTTTGCATTACTCTGTTCTTGAAGTGGGTTGCGACACCTTTCTCCTTACGTTTCCAGACCTGTCTTCTGGGTTTTCTTCTGAGGATTTTCCGCTTCTTCCTTTTAGTTCTGAAGTAAGCAACCAATAATCTGTGCTGTGTTACTGCAGGCTCACCAGGTATCACTTTACTGTTCAAGACTTCAAATCTGCTTCTTCCCCGAACAAGTATGTAATCGATCTGACTACTACTGTTGGCACTCTTGAAAGTAATCAGATGTTCTTCTCTCTTAGTCAATAGGGTATTTGTGATAGTTAGTTTGAATTCTTCTGCTAACTCTAAAATCCTCTCCCCTTCTCTATTTCGTCTGCCGTAAGCTCTACCTCCGTGGAGTGTTTCATAGTTCTCATTTTTCTCCAACAATATTTATGTTTACCAGACGTGATCATAGTGCCACAAAATCATGGGTGAAAAGACTTGGTGTCGATATTTTTTCTAATAATTCATTTCATTTTCCACAATACAAGGAGTTTTAAGTGGGCTCACAAACCAGAAAGCTAATCATTTGCTAAAACAGTCCAGGATAGATAGGTACTACAATTACCTCTTCTATAACCTGTGAACCTTTAACACAATAGAATGCAGAATCAATGTTATGTTACTAGAAACATTAATTTACAGCGTGTTAAAAGCTAAAAAAATATTTTAAAAGACATGATTATGTTATTGGAAAGGTCAACCACACATAATGGGGTCACGTACAAATGTTATGGTCTCTTCTATACACTGTGAATTTTTAACACAATAGAATGCAGAGACATTGTTATCTCAGAAGGAATTAAAAATTATGAAACCTACATTGATATTATTTTCAGCTATATAAGCTGCAACGAACAAGTCATAGATAACAAAAAATGAACTTTGGTGTCTTTCTAATGACTCTCCAATGTCGTGGGTGTTTTACATCAATAGTATTTATATCAACGCGGCATTTGTTTTACATAAGTATGTAGTTATAATAGAGAGAACTAGTGTGCTTGCTCGTTTCCTTTGAGAAAGAAATTTGAAGTAGCAAAGCTGTAAAGGCACATGACCTCAGCCAAGCACAAAAAGTGGTGGTCATTTTTTTGATTCTCTCTTTGGTTTTCAGTCTTGATAAAAACGAATGTTTTATTCTGACATCTTGATTAATTTTTTATCATCGAGTGTATCAGTAAAGCGATACTTTTAAAAATAATTCTAAATGTAAATTAAATTCTTCAATAGATTCAAACAGATTTATTGAAAAAGGCTTAAGAAGAGAAATTACTTAGCAATGTTGCTGAAAAATATTTGGTTTTTAATCAAGTTTTAGTTACAGTTTCAGACTTTTATCTGTAAAAGATTAATTTTTATCATTGTGACAAAAATCTTGATTGAAATAAAAACCCATTCTAGAGCGTCTGCTATAATTTTCGGTAATCCAAATGCATTGGTATACAATGAAGTACTTTCACTTATTTTCAAAATTAGAATTTTAAAGAAGTTGTAGTCCTCAATTGTAAATAACATTAAAGCCAAATCCATTAAATTATTGTTTCTTTGAACTTTGTAATCCTGTACTTTCATATTGTTTTGACATCTTTTTCAACTTTCCTTTGATGGTGTTAGATAGGAAGATCACTGATCTTTCCGTTTGTGGTTCAAAAACTTCATAATAGCATTAAAATAAAAAGGATAATAACAGGAATAAGTTAAAATGAGATTACCGCAGTAAAAATGGGGTTAAAAGAAGCAGAATGTTAATTGGAAAGGTAAAAAAGATGAGGACTATAATTAAGAATGACGTTCAAAGGAATAGAATTTCAATGGTTAAGGGTTAAAATGAATTGATCTTAGTTTAGGATGGCATTTGAGAAAAAAATGGTTGAAATAAAACGAGCTAAAAAAAGAATATTTACTAAATCCTGAATCGAAAATGACAACTAAAATAGAAGACAAATTTTAAAACGAGAAGTGAAACCTCCATTACATTGCACTACACTTAAAATTGCAAGTGCTTTTTGTGTGTGTTACACAACAAAATGATGAAAATCAAGAAATTGGTCAAGGAAAAAGAAATATTGTTAACGAGGTAAACAAGCTGATTCATTTTGAGAACTAAACTCAAATTTTATTAATTCTACTGCTAATATAATCGATGTATGTTTCAATTTCAATATCTAAAAACACACTAAATTACAAAATTAAAATAAATAAAAACTAAACAACAATAATAAAATAGTAGTAAATAATGATCAATAGTCAAAAGACCAACTCGTAGTCTTATGTCATCTTTCCAGGATAAACTACAAAGATTCTGTTAGTGAACATTTTTGTGACTCTACAAGATACAAGAAATTACTTTTTTTTCATTCAAGAGTTCTTTAAGAAACAGACTTTATTACCATCTTTAATCTAATTGAAAATGTATTGAAGAGAAAAGCAAGATTTTGATGAAAAATTCTAGGGTCTAGAGAAATGGGGAAAAACGGTATTTCTGTATAAGTTTTCAAGATAAGTCGGAGGTTTCAACTTGAAATTGATGAGAGCTAGATTCAAGAGTAAGAGATAGCCTGAAAGTTCTTAAAGCTGGAACTAGAGAAACAAGCTTCATTGAAAAATTCCTATTGATTTTGGAGACAAGAGACAAAAAAGCTATGTTATTACGATGGCACAGAGTTTATTTTTGAATATAAATCATGATCAATAAAGTGACAGATTCAATGGCGGATGCAATCAGAAAAATTAAATCAACCAGCTGGATCAGTTGTCCAGATATTTTGACAACAGAACATAATTTAGGAGAATTAGAGAGGTACTGTAAAGAAGCGAATTAACCTTTAATGCAGCCCATTCTGCAAAAGACTCGATGTAAGTTCTCCATGAAAAGTCTGAATGAAAGTCAAGTAAAAGATGCAAGAAAAAGAGCGGCTTTCGGCTGAGTGAGAGCCATCTACTAAGACAGATGTCTGAACTGATTAACTAAGAGAGATTAAATTTTGAAGACTTAAATATTACAGTTTATGTCTTACCCCATTCAACAACAGATTAAAGGTGAAAAGAGAATTTAGCAGCCATTCTAACCTTTTTAAACAAGCCAACTGATTTACCTAAAAATAAAATAAAATCGAGTCATGGCTAGTTGGAATACCATATGATCAATCAATTCGTTGATGAAAATAAGAGTGGCGCCTTGAAGGGGTCCTAAGGGAACAAGAGCATTGATGAACTAGCAAGGAGAGGACTGGCTATCTAAAACACCCTTTATCTTATAATCATAAAGAAGATGGAAGATAACGTTTAGCATGTAACAAGAAATACTGTTGCACTGAAGTTTCTTCAAAACTCCTACAAGCTTAAGTAAAATAACTTAAGACATGTTGAAAGCCATTGCTTTAGCTTCAGACTTAGTGAATATGCAAAAAAGGGCAAGATATGAGTGTAAAACGATTAGCAGTAGCTCGATTGGTTTCAAAACTATAGTTAATTAAAAACAATGATTAAAATTAATTTTTTTTAAATTATTGCCGGTGATTGAAAGTAGATTATTACTTTGAGAATTGAATTATTTACCAAAAGAATCATTGGAAAACCTGACTGCAAGATTGAACTTTAAAAGAGCTTAGACAAAAAGGTAAAAACGGAGATCAAAATAATGCAAAACAAGGACAAATAAAATTCTATTGATTCCATTTGCTTTAGATGGATTCAACCTAGCTACGATAGAATGAACATTAATTGAAGTAACAGAAATGAATGGGTGAAGTCATCATGATGTAAACTAAGAACTAAATAACTGAGCAAAGAGCTCAGATAAAATCCAATGAATGTTACAATAAAAATTTAGAAAATTATTCAAACCGCCACCGTCATAAATGAAGAGTGGAGAATGGATTAGGAATCTTTGAGGTGCAGAATTACTTTTTAAATATAAAAAATACCAAAGAAAGAAAAACAAGCAATAGAACATAAACCAAAAGATAAAGAGTTAAGACAATGAATCGTCCTTTCTCTCAAAAACATTTTGGCCTTTCAGGAAAAGCACATGCACACAGTTGAAAGGTAAGTGATTGTTAAACCTTGCACACATATCAACCAATAGTCAATTCAAGCTCAGTACATAGAACCAACGCATTTCTCGACTATTTCTAAATTCTCAGTTTTAATATTCAAAGAAGTAAGTATCCTAAGGAAATATCTCTTCTGCATCTGAATAAATCGGCTTTCAAAGTCACCCATTCACCAACGCAGCTAATGACAAAAAAGCAAGTGATTGACATTGTATTATTCGAGACATTAAGAAGTAATTAATATGAAGAGTTAATGCTGCCTTCCATTCTGTAAGGTAAATTGTAGAGACAATACTTAATCTTTTTGTCTGCCGTCAAATAAAGACGAAAGAAAGAGATGGATGAATGCCATTCCTTCTGACAATATTCACCACGAACGTTACAAATCAGTTTGCAAAGATCATCAGCCAAAAGGCTAAACTAGTGCAAAGCTTTTTGGAAAGGAAAGTTCAAAGGATCCACCAGTAACATTTCAATGTTTATTTCCCAATAGATACTTAAGTTTCCATGAAAAGAAAGACCAACAAAAAATAATTTTTTTGACATCAGAAGTAGCTACTGTCATCAACTCGATAAATTTGTCTTCATAAAGTTACTTCTGAAAATATGTAACGATATCACGTGTATCCATTTACTATTTCTTTTACTGATAGCCTCCTATCGTCTCTTATATAAATTGAAATTCTAAGATTTAAAATTTCAAGCAGTACTTGCCAGTGTTCCATGCTTTTTCATTATTAATTTAAAATAAAAAACATACTTTATAAACTTGGTCTAAGTTGAAAGAAGACAAAAATCACGAAAAAAAATTAGTATTTTAGCAATTGGCAAGCAGATTTATTTTTTGCAAGGTTTGATTCATTCATTTAAATATTTTGCTTTCTCTCTCTCCATCCATTTATCTCATTCCTCATTCTCATTTTCTCTGTGTGTGTGTGTGTGTCTCTCTCTCTCTTTGTCTCTCTCTCTCTCTCACTCACTCTCTCTCTCACACACACACACACAATTTAGTTATCACGTGTTAAGAAATAATTCTAAATTAGCCAATAAAGAAAGCATATACATAATTCAACTAATAGAACTGTTTACTGTATTTTTCAGCCTGACATTAGAACAGAAAATATGTACGTTATTAGTTGCTGAAATTTATGTGAAGCCTCTGTCACATGAATCCTCTATCTAAATAAATCGTGTTAATGTTTCTAGTGCTCTTACTGTTAAAGTGTTGTGTATTTTGGTCATATGATTGTTTGATGCAGCCAAGTTCATTTTTGTATTAGTAAATCAATAACATGAAAGAAATTCTTTATTCTTCTGGTGGACAATTACTATGTATCATTGAGAACAATAAACAAACCATTTGGGGACTTGTCAAATTATTTAATGTTGTATAAGACAAAACTTTGGCTACGAATGAGTGTTTATATCTGCTATATGATTACAAACAGTTAATGAGAAGCAGTCGAAATAACTGGCTGACTAAAAAAATTGGCAAGTTTGAATTTCGTAATGAAGAGTAAACAATATTGGCACACTAGAAAGATTTAAAAAACTTGTGCATATAATGTAGAGAGGTGTTTTTTTGAGTTGAGTCAGTTTTTCAAAATTTCTTACACAAAGATTTTCTCCATGAGGAATTCACTTTCAGACAGCTAAAGGTCTAAGTTAAGCAACTCTAGAAACTACTTTATACAACTTTAAAATACTTCAAAAAATGGAATTCTAGAGAAAGTCAATCTTCTTCAACATTGAAACAAGGATGTCAAGTCTTGATAAAGCCGATAAGCAATGTTGTGAAAGATGAGATTATGTATTAAAAAAGTGCAAATGTGTAGCATTGGATAACTTAAGGGACCTAGGTGATTGGCTTTTAATTGACATCAAATCAACATTAGTTTATGTAACTAACTATTTGTACGGTGATGTTGAAAGAAGGGATGACTTTGGCTTATTGCTGTTATTAAGTTATTCGAAAAATTCAGAATTTGGTTGGTGAAATGTAACACTTCATAAATATATATATAGTTTACTTGTAGTTGTGTAATGTTAAATGTTATGAAGGTAAAAACGTACAGAAAATAATTTAGTAAAATACTTCTTTTGATATCTGAAACATTAATATCAAAGGAAATATAAGCTATACAATTAGCACTATATTTCGTAACAATTTCTCTTTACCATCTGCATACAGATCGATCAAAATGCCAGTTTTAAGCTTTATAACTTGCTCTTTTTTAATAAGACTACTTTTCTTAATTGATTTGTTAAATAATATGCCGAGAAAACATGTGCTCTATAAACAAATATATTTAAAGTGCTATTTTAGTGATCGCTGTCAATGATTATCTCTAAAATGAAAAACGCTCAGAATTTTGTAGGGAAGGCATTTAAAGTGCAATTCATTGTTCTTTCTGTGATCTCTCTGCATTTTTGTTTTGAATTTTAATTGTTAAACATTTCAGGTTTATGAAACTATACATTTTCCAAATGCCCATATAAACTTTTAGCAACATTTTGTAATCACATTAACATTTTACAATTATTTCATTAAAAATTATTTGTTTGTTTGTACTAGATTTAACAAGAAACTTATATTGCTTGTATTTTATGTCTCTTATATCCTTATTTAATTTTTACAATATTTATACTGCTTAATATGGCCTTGTGTCCCGAGAACTCATATTACTAGGTCAATCAACATAAGAGATCTTGCAGCTTTAGTCGTTGCCTCTTGCTGCTCTTCAGGTAGAGCTATAGTGAGTATTCATCTATTTATTTGTTTATTTATTTGTTTATTTATTTAAATATTTTTTTGTTTATTTATTTATATATTTATTTGCTTATTTATTTATTTGTTTATCTATTTATTTATTTATTCATCTATTTATTTGTTTATTTATCTATTTATTTGTTTATTAATCTATTTATTTGTTTATTTATCTATTTATTTGTTTATTCATCTATTTATTTGTTTATTTATCTTTTTATTTGTTTATTCATCTATTTATTTGTTTATTTATCTTTTTATTTGTTTATTCATCTATTTATTTGTTTATTTATTTATTCATCTATTTATTTGTTTATATATTTATTTAAAACAAATGTTTATACAGGACGATCACTTCAACAAGTAATAAGCTGTTATCAAAATGAGTCCTGTTAAAAGAAGCTTCCAACAACCTAACTTTTCTTTACATTAAAAATTGTCTTAAGAAAAGAGATACAAATCAAGAACAAGCACACAAAGCCTTACCAGATGTGTTTAACTTATAAAACTTAGTAATTTATGTAACAAAAACTGGCAAATCATTATCACTTTTTACATCTGCGAAGAAAACGGATCGCCTTTCGTATTCAGTTCTCACTTTTGACCAAACAATAAGTTAGAAAGGACCAATTGCAAAGTGGCAATTGGTACGCTTTCATGCGTATGACTCTGTTGGAAAATCTTATGGCGATTTTCCCCTTTTGACATTTAGTTAAGCACTAAATTAAAAACCACACGTCTTAATTTATTTCAATATTCATACACTGACAAAACACAAAACTGATTATTTTCAAAAGCCACATTTTTTATTCCTTAACCCAGGATACTAACAAATACCTTGGAATACAGTTTGATAAAACCTAGAAAATCTCGACACACTTAATGCTTCTATCAAGAATTCCTAGCCATCTAACAAAGGGTGCAACCAGAACAGCTATTGTTTCATTTGTTGTACCAGCTGTTATGTTTAATTGCCTTACAAATCTCACAAACCTAAAACGCAGTCAGATCATAAAATTGCAATCAATCAACAGACGAATAACATATTTGTCACCATCTTCGTCCATTGACTTTAAATTAAAAAAATGAAAAACAGGCGAGACAGTGTATTCACAAAATAGAAGGTGAAAACTTGCGTGAATACTTTCAAGTAAGATCACATTCATTGAACACAAGAAAGTAGACAAGTTTCGTAGCATCTGCTAAATGCAGAAAAAAATTGTGTAAACGTAGCTTTTTCTATATGAAGACTAAAATCTACTGTGCTTTTCCTAAAGAAATTAGACAGAGCAGAAATTTTTCTAATGGTATTAAAAGTTTTTAACCTTTACTTTTTATAGTTAATTATAATACATGTGTCATTCGTTTATCTGTTTTGGATTTTTTTCAGCATAAAAATTCAGAATAAAACTAATAATAAAGGGCCTTATCCAAACTGTCAAGTCATTCAATGATGATATAGAAATGTTCTTAGGTCTTACTGAATAAACTAAAGCAGCATTCAGAAGATGAATGTTAGTAGAGTCAGATAACTTTGAGTTAGGTAATGGAAATATTTTAAACGATTCCAAACATGAAGGTGCATGCAGATTTCTTAATGTGTCTGAAGCTGGAAATATCCAGTACGGTCTGATGGAAGACAAACTTAAGAAAGAATTCCATCGTCTTGTAAAATCTATTAAAAAAACTGAATTAAAGTAGCAAAACTTTAATTCAGTTTTTAAAAAAACTTGAAAAGTGAAGCTATCAATACTCTAACGGTAAATGTCGTAACCTAGAGCTTCAATGTAGTTAATTGATCTGTTACCGATATTCAGGCTCTTGATCACAAAACTATGGAAAGTGCGTAGAATGCATCGTATGCATCACCCAAAAGCATATGTAGAAAGGCTGCATCTACCAAGAAAGGAAGGCGGAAGAGGCAAAATACTGTTGGGCTTAATTTGAAAACCACAATCATTGGTTTGAACCAATATCTAGTGTCCACAAATGATTGGATGCTTCAATTAGTTAGACAACATGAATCCGGAAAAAAAAGAACCATTCTATTATAAAAGATAGTCAAAAGTATGTTGAAGAGCTTGGCTTTGAAAGAAACGTTGTTGAAGATCTCTTAGTTGCACTAAATCTGCAAAGAAAATTAAACAACAAGCAAAAACTGAAGTTCTAAAATCCATTAAGGATTGCTGGGAAAATAAACGATTACATGGTCAATATCCTTTAAGAACATCCTTCCCTGACGTTGAGCAACTGAAGATTCATTTCTGCTTACGAAGTCCCGAGTTAAAGGCTGAGGCTGACTGGTTTGTCATAGCTGCGTAGGAACAAGAGCCTATACATTAGAAATTATCACGCTAATATACTTAGAAAACGACCTGACCTAGACTGAAGGTTATGCCAGGAGCTCCCAGAAACGACTGATCACATTGTATCAATTAAATTTGTCTTCCCCAATACTGAATATTAGGATTTCATTATCCAGAATGACCGGAAAATGCGGGCTAACAAACCCGATATAATTGCCTTATAAACATATAATCAAAACCATAATCTGCGCCAGTTATAAGAATACCTCTGCAAAAAAGTTTGATAAAATGTCAAACTAAAACCAGCTTAAAATTGAGGTAGAACGTTTGCAAACAACCGAGGTGCCTGTAATTATTTGGGCTTTACGTGTCATAATCAAAGGCATTGATTCTCATGTAATTGAAATACCAGGTGATCTTTCTCTGTCTGAAATGTAAAAATTTACCCTAAATGGAACTGTTTCCATTTTAAAAAAAAGCACTTTCAATCTAAATCTCTGATTTATTTTTTCTGTTCTTGCTTTCTCATCTTTCTTTTCGTCTTATCAACTTACAGACTGATTTGTTGTTTCTTTGTCAATCTCGAAGGCCAAAGTAAAAAAATTTGAACTAATCTTGAAATTGTAGAGAAAAAGAAGAAAGT
>RDPX01000620.1:63127-79358 GCA_003991215.1 Morbakka virulenta | reverse complement strand
AGCTGGAGCGAAGGGTTCAACTGTGGCAGGAGGAATTGGAAAAGAAGGGACTGAAAGTCAACAGCAAGAAGATGGAAGTGATGGTGGCAAGCAAAGCAAGACAAGTTGTTACCATCAAGGACACAAAGAATGTTGAAATCAGCCAAGTGGGAAGATTTTGCTACCTCGGCTCAATTCTATCAGAGCAGGGTGGATGTCGGGAAGAAATAGATGCCAGGATTAGCAGAGCTTGGAGAAAGTGGAGAGATGTTAGTGGGGTAGTTTGCGACAGAAAGATGCCTCTGAAGCTAAAAACCAAGATCTACACAGCAGTCATATGACCTGTGTTACTGTATGGATTAGAGACAGCAGCATTAAGAAAGGCAGAGAAACCACTTCAACCTTCTATGCTACCAGAGCAACCATTTCAGAAAATAGGTGTGGGCATTTGCAAGTACAAAGGTAATAGTTTTCTTATCTTGGTAGACTTTTACTCTAGATCGATTGAAATATCACCTATAAATGGTATGACCTCTGCAATAGTAATACAGGAAATGAAGAAACTAATTGCCACTTTTGGCATACCAAGGACTGTTGTATCGGACAATACATGGCAACTGACTTCCCAAGAGTATGCTAAATTTAGTAAAGAATGAAACTTTAAACCTGTACATTCTAGCGCCACATTCCCTCAGTACAATAAGGAAGCTGAAAAAGCAGTGCAAAGCACTAAAAGTATGATCAAGCAAAGACACTTCTATAAAGGTTTACTAACCTACAGATCCACCCTGTTGCCTTTTCTCAAATAAGGTCCCACTGAGCTGTTGCAAAGCAGAAAATTAAGGTCCACCCTGCTCACTTTCCCTGCCAACCTAAAACCCAAAACAGTTGAGTCTAAAAGCAAATGCCAATTGATAATCTCATGTAGAATAACAGAAAAGATAGTCCAAAAAGATTCATTTCTATATCATAGTATTTATGAAACAACAAAATGAATTTTTTTGTAAACAGCTATATTTCATATTACATCAAATACATCTTTCAGGCAATTAGAAGCACAACAAGAAATGTTTATATTTTATACGCTAAAGACAATTTAAAAAGAACAAAAACAAGCCACTAAAAGCTCAATTGGCTCAGGAATCAAGTAGACATAATGCAAGGCATGAAACAGAGGGAAACAATAAAACAACGTGCAATGCTAAGAGAAAATAAACAAATTCTTTGATGCTTTGAGACCACTATTTAAAACAGGGCTCATTCTTTTAATATAAATTGCTTCTTTGGAATCTAGAATGCTCCAATTCAAAGCTTTGTCCACNCATCTTTCAGGCAATTAGAAGCACAACAAGAAATGTTTATATTTTATATGCTAAAGACAATTTAAAAAGAACAAAAACAAGCCACTAAAAGCTCAATTGGCTCAGGAATCAAGTAGACATAATGCAAGGCATGAAACAGAGGGAAACAATAAAACAACGTGCAATGCTAAGAGAAAATAAACAAATTCTTTGATGCTTTGAGACCACTATTTAAAACAGGGCTCATTCTTTTAATATAAATTGCTTCTTTGGAATCTAGAATGCTCCAATTCAAAGCTTTGTCCACAATTTCAGTGTTCTCAATTACATAATGAATCTTTAGACTATGCACCTGTTCTAACTGTAAACATTGTGCAGAACTGAAACCTCAATTTTACAATGGTAACAATGGAAAAGTGATCAAAGCAACACAACCAATGGAGCGACTAAACATTGACTTCAAAGGACCTTGCCATCAGCCACACATAACAAATATTTCCTGACAGTCATTGATGAGTATTCACGATTCCCATTTGTCATCCCGACTCCTGATTTATCAACAACTACAGTCATCAAATCTCTCAACTCAATCTCTTCAATGTGTGGAATGCCAGAATATGTGCATTTAGACAGAGGAAAGTTGTTCATGTCTGCAGAATTGGTTAAATATCTTACTGACCGTGGAATTGCATCAAGTCACAGTATGCCATATCACCCAACTGGAAATGGACAGGTGGAGTGCTACAATGAAATTGTTTGGAAATCAATCCAACTAGCCTTGGCATCTAACAATTTACCAATTTTGCATTGGGAAGAAGTACTTCCTGATGTTCTTCATTCAATCCGTTCCCTCTTGTCCGCTGCAACAAACACTACACCTCATGAACGTTTCTTTAACTTTCAATGTAAGTCAAGCCAAGGGAAATTGTTACCTTCTTGGTTAACACCTGGTCCTGTGTTTCTGCACAAATTTGTTTGCTCAAATTAGAATGATGATCTTGTTGAAGAAGTGGAACTAACCCATGTGAATCCAACGTATGCCTACAACTGCCATAATGATGGGCGTGAGTCAACTGTTTCACTATCAGACTTAGCACCTTGTCCAAGGAAAGATCAAATCAGTCAGTCCGAGAATTCACCACCTATTGAGAATGAAATTATGGGTGAACCTCTTGATAAAACTGTTGATGAAACCACCACAAGCCAAGTGGTTGAACCAGAGACTGAAATTCCATCTGTAGATAATTTATGTCGATCTACATGTATGAAACAGAAACCTCAGATGTATGGATTTGAGAATGTCAGCTTTGTTTTTACAGCACTTACATAATTTTCTTTCCAAAGAACAAACAAGTCATTGACAATAATCACTGTGGTAATTGTTTTAAATAGATTGTTGTTTTACGATCATTGTCTTGAATATCCTTAGATGTTTTTGGTTTCAGCATTTTACGTATGATTGAATTGCAAATATAACAAGGAAAACCATTCCAGGATGCAAATGTCCATATTTTTGACAATTCAGCAGGGAGCTTGTTTGGCAAACAGATTTGATGTGCTCATGATGTTAAACTCCTGATCCATGAAACTTTATAGTTCCAAGGTATATAGCTTTCATAGTGCACATATTGTCCTGTGTTGGTTTTCTTTTGGTATATTGATAGTCCATCAGGGGAGATTTTGATGTCTAGAAAATGTGGTACTTCATTGTGGAATTCATCATAGGTAAACTTTAGATTATCGTTGAACTTGTCAAGTGCCTTGTGTATACATTGAATATCGCTTGGTTTGATGACAAGAAGGGTGTCATCAACATATCTGCCAAAGAATTTAATAACGTTCTTGTCAATCAAAGGGCTATATGATATTTTTCTTAAGTTCAGTTGTTATGATATTAGCTAAGAATGGGCCCATGGAGCTGCCCATACTGACACCATCAATTTGTTGGAACAGTTGATTGTTACACAAAAAGAAAGTTGTTGTACAAGTGTCATTAATAAGTTTTTTTAAGGTTCTCTTTTTAAGATTGGTTTTAATGAGTTCTTGTTCGTATAAACAATCCGGAATAATTTTGATGGTACGTTTAAGTGGGACATTGGTAAAGAGTGATACCACATCAAAAGAGACGAACACATAGCCTTTCTCAAATAATTCGTGTTGGATATTGCAAATTTGTTCTGCTGTGCAGGCTTTTTTATATAAGGCATGCGATTACATGCGCATGCCTCTACACATGCCTAAATGGTGTTAGACGTGCAAAAAAAAGCACGCCTAAAAACGAGTATAATTTGCTAGGCATGCAGTATATCGCACGCCTAGCAAATAATTCGTCAGTTGAGAGAGCTTTTAGTATCCTGACAATGGTTCTCTCCGATCGTCGTTTGAAAACAGGCCATGATCTCATGTTGATGCACCTATTGATTAAAATCAATGACAAAAATTGGTCCGATCAAGAACGTGAAAGTATACTACACAGAGCACTTGAAATTTACTTTTCGTCAAAAAGAAGAAAGAGAAAACTTGATGACGGTGAACCAACTACCTCATTTACAACAATTACCATAGCAGATGAAGATAATAACGAATTGAATGATGCTAGCAGTGAGAGTGATTCTGATAGTGATTATGAATTGTGGGAGGAATAAGGAAGTTGAAGTAGAATATAAGAGTGTTGTATTTTGTTTTGTTTGTTTTGTTCAGGAAAAACTTTTCATTTGAAGAATGGTAGCTTTTTGTGATAAGCCCATGTTTTATTAATAGACACATTTTTTAAATTGTGTACGAAATGATCAATAGTTTATCAATGCTTTTATGAACTTAGAAAAATACAAATATTTTTGTATTATAATCAACTGAAAACTATCTTTGTCTATTCGTGATGTGCAGATATTTGTTTCAAAAGAAATACTGCACGTTAATCTTGAAAAATGAAGACTATTAAATTGTTATTTTTATCTCAATTGACAATTAATACAATCGCACACCATCGCATGCCTAATAGATTCAGCCATGCGATTAATCACTTGCCTGAATTCAGGATTTTGCTTCTAGGTGTGTGATGAATCACACACCTGAAATTTTCTTACAACAAAGCCTGGCTGTGTCAAATAGATATTTGAGAGTAAATTCATTGACGGCGAGTGGTTGTAATAAATTCGAAATTGAGAACACTGAAATTGTGGACAAAGCCTTGAATTGGAGTATTCTAGATTCCAAAGAAGCAATTTATATTAAAAGAATGAAATTAAAAGGAGCCAAAGCAAGAGTCAAGGATATAACTACAAAAAGGAGAAAAAAAAAATGAAAATGGAAGAATTCTAATGGCTGCATAATCACAGTCCCTCAAAAGAAATGCTATAAAAATAAGAAAAGATAAAACCAGGCAATATGCAAAATCTGTAGTGAAAAGGAAGAAGCAATCCACCACATTGTAAGCCAATGTAGTAATCTTGGACAAAAAGAATAGTATAGCCAGTGCACTCCATTGGGCTATTTTATATCAGTGAGGATTTGGAATTAGTGGCAAATAGTTCCAAAATTAATCTGATAGAATTGTTGAAAATGATGACTTCAAAGTATTATGGGATTTTTTACAGTACATATGGATCTTGAAATTTTGCAAGAAGGCCAAATATTATAATAGTGGACATAATATTGGATCTATCAACCAAACTCATCCCAATAGTCATTGGTGCCTTTTGGCATTGTTCAAGGTTCTTTTCTCTGCATGACTGATATTCAAACCATCACAATCAATTGTCCACAATTGTTGAGTATCATACTCTGCAGTTGTAAGATACTGTATGAGATTTTCTAGTGAAGTCTTTACAAAGAAGATATACAATAATGATGACCCTTTTTGTCTCATTTGACATCAACACATGGAAACTATTGCTTGTCTGAGAAATGGTTGTAGAGTCTAGAGCACTTATGTGTCCTCTGCATCCTTGATTATGCCATTATGGTGATCATCAGAAAAAACAGAAGTGTTATTTGAATTTACCTGGACTACAAGTTAAAATTAGGTGACTTCTGTTTAACTGATGGCTTGTACTAATTCTGAATAATCAACCTCAGACTAACAGTTAAAAACTTGAAATACTAATAAGAAACCTGATGCTTAGATTTAATCTTTCCATGTACAAAATAAACTGTCATACATCAAACACATACATCTCTACATGACTATACCAAATTCTCTAGATCTTCTTTTTCTCCTTTGCCCTTTTCCAATGGGTCAGGTCACACCAGCCACTCAGCTCAGTCTCCTCCACTTTCTTTATCTCCATTTTTTGGGTGTTTTCTCAAAGACATACCTATTGTGCATCTTAGTTGACATTAGTGCCTGATCTTCCACTTTTCCTAAAGGCATCACCTCTGGTCTGTACAAGAGTACTGATCTAATCACACACTTGTAAATCTTCATTTTCAGCATAAGTGGCATTGCCCTGTCACACACTATTCCACTTGTTTCACTCCATTTTATCCATGCTCTCCTGATTCTGTTCCTGCTCTCCTCACTACACCCTCCTTTTTCCTCTATGGTGGAACCCAGATAATAAAATTGGCCTGCCTGCTTTATAGGAGTTCCTTGTGTGTTGACAATGTGGATTTCCTCCCCTCCTCCTTTGCTGGTAATGAGTGTTTCTGTCTTATTTGCATTCACTTTCAAACCTTTCCTCTCCATGGCTCACTGCCATTCACTCAGTTGCTTCTGCAGTTCAACCTCAGTCTCTGATGTAATCATCAGGTCATCCACAAAGAGAAGTTCAGTTGAAAAGCCTTGTCTTGTCGCTGTGTTAATGGTGTGTATAACCAATGCAAACAGGAACGGAATTAGTGCTGATCCCTGATCCAGGCCCATTTCAATGTTGAACTGGTCGGTTTCATCTATGCTGCTCTTGCTATAGAGGCTTTTCACAACCCAAATAAACTTTTCCGGTACTCTTCTCTTTCGTAGACACCAGTTAAGAATTTCTCTGGGGATATCTTGTTGTACGCTTTTTCCAAGTCCACGAAGGCCATAAACATTTTCTCATTTCCTTCCAGGCTCTTCTCTTGGGGTTTTTGCAGAATAAAGAAGGCGTTCAGGGTACTTTTTCGTGGCAAAAAACCAAATTGCATGTTGTCTATCTCAATCAATCCTCCACAACTATTTCCAAACAAACAAGGTTTTTTTCTTACTAACAAATCACATTTCTCGGTAGTTCACAGGTCATCAAATCTGGAAATCGAGATTAAGGTGGTTCATTCATGTCATGAGAAGAGATGAGTACATGGACAGGAGGGTGAGAGATAGGACACCTGGGAAAGAGGAAACGCCGGACACCTGAAACGGTTTTCCGACTTGGTGAACGAGGATATGAGGACGGTGGGAATCTCTGCAGACGACACCAGAGGCAGAAAGAGATATGGGAAGCAAGTCCGCTGTGGCGCCCCTAATGGAACAAGCCGAAAGAAGAAGATGACTTCTCGGTAGTTCAGGATTTGTTATAATATGGCAAATTGCAAGAAAACAAGAAACTTACCTCCTTCTCTGTACTGTCTGGTAAAACTCCAAGAATATCATAATAATTTGGGCTTGTATTCTTTGGTGCCATTGTCTGTTTATGTGGCAATTTTTATCAAAATAAATTGTAAAGGTTTTGATTTGGGGACTCCAATTCAGCTTACTGTCTCTGCTGTGGCTACTTTTGCATTTCATGTGATTTTTTGGAATTCAATGAAAATTCATGTTTTGGTTTCCTGTGAAAAACAACCTAATTCTCCATGTTAATTTACACGAAAATAGACCCTCAGAAGAAACTCGCAAATTTTTTATGACAACATCAAGAACAAAGTCTGAGGAAAAACGAGGTATTCTAGAAAAGGTCCCATGCACCGTTTGTAGCGCATAAGTTGCAGGATTACCTAATTTTTCCCCTTAAACCCAGAAGACAGTTTACATTTTGCAGAAAATAGTAATCTAATTTCTATAGCAGCTGACCTAATCTGATACACCAAAGGAACCACAACCAGCTCATGGTTCATAACATGCTGAAAATCTTATTATCAAAGGAATCTAGCTCCCATGGCTTCTTCTTCTTCTTTCGGCTGCTCCCTGTGGCCAAGAGTCGTCACAGCAAACTTTTGATCTCCATAGGACCCAGTCTGGATGTTCTCGCTTTGTAGTCCCTTTTCTGCCATATCGACCTTGATATTCCATATGTTTTATGGCCGTCCTCTTTTCTTCTTCATGGTTTAGCCATTCACAATACTCTTTAACTAACATAGTTGGCTTCTCTTCTCTCCACGTGTCCAAACCACATCAGCCTTGCGTCTCGCGATTTCTGAGAGAGCTCTCCTTCTGTCAATATGTTTCTCATGTCCTCTTTATGTAGCATATCTCCTCTGGTAACACGCAGAGACCAACAGGGTATTTGCATTTCTGCTGCATTCAACTGTTTCCCAAGCCCTGCCATTTACTTTCACAGGAACCCTGTTGTTACACAGCACAGACGTGGTCTTTTGTCAACCACCTCTTCCAGTTTGGATCCTTTTCTTCATCTCTGTATCACTGCCTCTGTCATTCTATGTTTTTAGGTTGTTTATTCTTGCAAAAATCCCCTTTAAAATTCATGTCCTCCTCTTTATTTCTTTGTCGCATCTCCCACCAGATGTTGTCATACTTACAAGATTAAAAAAACTTTTACCTGCTTTAGAGTGTCACCGTGAATGTTGATGTTGCAGAAGGGTACTTCTTCTTCTTTGACAAGACACTCAGCTTTCTTGCAATTCATGAACAGTCCTTTTTTTCACTTTCAGTTACAACTTTATTTGCTATTTCCTGTAGGTCAGATTCTGATGTTGCAATAAGAACAGTACCATCTGCTCACTGCAAGTTGTTAATTCTTGTGCCAGCAATCACCACTCCTGGTAATTCTTTCTGTTCCCTCAGGATCCATTTACTAGAAAAATTGAACAGGTCGAGCAAAAAAACACAAGCTTGCCGTACATCTTTCCTGATTTCAACAAATTCACCCACATCGTTGTCAACTGTGATTGCTGCTGTCTGGTTTTCCAGCCGATTTCACTAGCACTATTCTATCTGATACTCCCCAGTGTCCAATCAAACTCTTGAATGTAGCTTTATCTAGCGAAACTGCCACTCATCTCTCATGAGTTGCATCTTCTGAGAAGATCACAGTACATTCTGATGTAAACAATCCAGTATCTGTCCATCTTGTCTCACGTATCCGAAAAATATTAACTTTTTAACCATCAATTTCTTTCAGGGGGTTATCCAATTTGCCAGCCTGGTACAAAGTTCGCACATTCCACGTGCCTACTTTCTGACACTTTTCTAAGGTTGGTATTTTTCTTTTGCGTGACAGCTTGATGACGGTCGGGTTCCAACTACTGCAAATGGGAGTTCCTACCGAGGGAGAGCCTGCCTTCCATCAGAGCATTCTCGCTCACGCTGTTGTTTACCTGACGTTTCTTTGACATTGTCATGGTATAACTAGACTAATACTGTAGTGGTTCGCCATTTCCTTCTAGAGGGTGGAATACGGTTGACCACCATTTCCCTTCATCACTGTTCTTCCGCCACCCTTTGACAGATATTGGTCGTAACTCATCCGCCTTCACTACCGATGGTTGTTGCTGACGCCAGCTCGCTATTTCTGCCGTTGGTCATCACCATAACCCTCGCCAGTGTGGCTTGGGGTACTCAGTCTTGCCCAAGGAATTGGCCCAGCCTATGGAGTCAGACGTAGTTGTTGGATGGCCGCCGCTGGCTCCCCTGGGCCGGTGCACTTAAGATGGATTTTGTTTTTTAAACATCCATCCAAGGGCCGATGAAAGATAGGCTAGTATTTGAAAGGCATTGTGATGAGAGGTTGTGCATCTGACGCCATTAAAACTCCACTTTTTAATTGCATTTAAAAAGTACTCTGTTTCCTATTGTTCGAGCGAGCGAGAACACTACACTACGGCAGTTGTTATGGGAAAGAGTACTATAGTAGGGCAGTACTAGTCATATTGAGTAATATTGAGTAATGTGGTGAGTAGCAATAATAGTAATAATAATAGTTTATGTTGAAGTATAAGTGGAATCGCCAGAGCCTTAAAACTGTTTTAGTTTTCAAATAGTACCAGATATGAACAAATGTAATCCTCGGTAATAATTAATATTAGTACATGATTAATATTTGCAGGTTTGCTCGCTCGAACACGTTTTACACTTGTGTGGACACCTATTTCCTGGTAGTTACTATTTGCAAAATTTCTATAGCATTCATTAATAACTCTGAGCTTTTCTTAATGGCAGATAAATCTCGTGCATAAATAGCGCTACTATGGGCTGGGTTTGAGTGGTGAGAGACGAATTGAATGCCAGGAAAGTTAGATGGGTTTTTTTGCTTGAGGTTATTAAATGTATAGCATATCCGCTTTGAGATCAGTAAGTAGGTCTCTCTTGTTAGGTGGTATTCCTTCAGCATTGAAACTCAGTATCTCTAATCAAGACATGATTAGAGATTCTGAGGCCCGATGGTTTATCCTTTTAGCCTAGAGTGTATAACATACCATCTACAGCATGTAAGAATAAAAAGCATATATAGAAAATAAGCATAAGGAGGATATAAGCATATATAAATATCATATAGACATATAAAGAATATAACCATAAAAGGCAATTATAGAATAAAAGCATGTCTAGCATATAAGCATACAGTGCAGTTCTTTAAATTTATCTAGGTGCATACAGTTGATCCTCTTTCGGTATGGTCCTATGAAATGATGTATGCGGTTATTGTGGATGCACTCGAGGTATTCCAACGAAAATGTCGAAGCTCTTAATAATAATGGAACAACTGATGCAAAGACTATGCAGTCAAGATAGCAGGTACCTTTGAACCGTAATGACATGGAACTGTTTTCAAAATGTAGCATACAACGTATCCACTGGTATAGGCGTATGCCAAAAAATATGCGTTATACAGATGTGCATCGATATAAAAAGATAAGAACACAGAAAAGAGAAAACCTTCACACTTGAAAACATCACTTGAATTTCAAAATGTATTACAGACTTTTCTTGTGCATTATTTTATCATTATGGTCGAAAGCTTTTCCACTGGTGTGACTGGAACAAGACGTCGGCTTTAATTGATCAGAAGATTCCAAATTGAACAAACTAACATCAATGCTAATAAGAGGTAAATTCCAACTGATACTGCGTTCAAACAAATCAATTTAAGCCGCTAGGAAGATAAGACAATATACCCGAGGTTATTGGTAAGGTTACAGATTTATAACCCAGCCTAAATGTTTTGACACTTAAAATGAAAATAATAAAATGGTATCATTCATAGGCCATTTGGAGTTTTTCCAGGCAATGTATAACCTAGCTGGTTGGGATACAAGACGAATAAAACCATCTGCACTTGAAAATGAAAGATCTTCACTGAATAGGACTAACCGAAAATGTCTGAACTTTTCGTAGGTGCAGATCCCTGACCGATGGAAAAAGGCTACATCGATCAAGCCATCAAAGTAAGGTACAAGCGAAGAACATGCATTCATTCGTGTAGCCGCCTTTATACGAGGCGTTGACCTCTACGTCGTGAAAGGGATGGTGCCTCCGACAGGTGCTGTTTTGCTAGGGCTGCGGTGGTTATTTCGTGCGTAAAGAGATGGGTCCATTTCATGATATTGTCGCACCATCTCACTTTTGGTGTTCTTCGTTGCTGCCGGGTTATGTTGGTAGACCAAAGATGATAGCATTTGCAACACCACCTCGACGTATTGCATGATACCATACAGGCCTCCTTTTCAGAAGCAGGTCAGAAGTGATTGCAGGTCTATCCCAGATCAATTCTAACAATCAACATTGAGCAGAAATTGAAGAACCAGTGCACCATGTATCGAAAGCATTAACTAAAATATATACATTAGACAAAAATAGCATCAATTACCATGTGTTAAAATAACTTTGAGAAACCCGATAAAACCTCGGCTCAAATTTAGCACAGAATTTTTGGCTTTGAATACAATATACAAGAGTTTCAAGGAAGTTTTTTGAGGATAGATGGGGGAACTAAGCGCCAGTTATTTCTATTGTTTACACAGCATCTGGTACAGCACTTTCAGCAGGCGATTCAAGATGTCAAAGCAAAATACTAGGCTAGTCAAAATATGCTATTTAATTTGACATAAAGAAGGGTGAAGTAACCCGAGCATAGGCTTTGGAATTAAAGATCATGGAAATCTAGAAAGAAAATAAAAGACAGAATAACATTGAAAGCAGACTGGTAATTACTTGATCATTAAACAGAAAAAGGCAACCTCAAAACTCACTGAAATTCGAAAAGACCAATTCGAATTTATTTTTGTGGGTAATTAAAAAACAAACAAATTAAAGCATCACCCGGCCTAATTTACTGAATTTCGTGCTGAAAGAAAATTTTTAAAAGAAGTTTCAAAACACATTTTCTTGATAAAATCTAGAAGATAAAAAAATAGGTGCACAAACGGCATTCTTGAGCAAACTGTCTCCTTTGATATTATGATCAGCATGTACTTTCCTCACCTGCAAAAACGTTATGACATTTCAGAATGAAGCAAGTCTGTAAAATGTGGTACGATGACCACCAAAGTTTTCCCCCTATAATCTAATGTTATCACCGATACTCCAACAAACATTTATTCTAAAACGGACTGTTTTATCTTGCAAAAGTTAATAGATCACTGTGATTAGTTAAAAAACTTAGCTCAATGGAATTGAATGGGGGTGGGGTGGGGTATGAGGAAGCGAAAAAAAAAGCAACGTAATTTTCTAAGTGATGTGACACTCTCAATGGTCCAAACTGAGAGATATGATGCCAATTAGTGCACGATTGGTCAGGAAACGTTTTTCAAAGACAAAGGTTCTATAGCAAATATGTATTGTTTGCTCTTACATTAATATATTTTCTGTGTACTTAGTATGCGTAGACTAAAGTAAACACTAAAAGAATGTAAAAATGCTATACACCAAAATCATCATGCAAGTAATGATTTTATATGACTTATTCACTGAATATGTAACAAAAAGAGTAAATTCAAAAAACGATAACAAATCAAGTTGACTTTTTTTCTTTTTTCACTCAGAAATTTAACAAACAAATCCCAACCCACTGTAAAACACAGAGCTATATGAGCTATCTAAAACCTCTTCTGCTACTTATTAGCATCCATCGGATGCCTCTGCAATACAGTTAAATATGTTGACACCGATAACAATGTTCGAAACATTCATTCTCTGGCTATAACACACATTGCCAGTCAGTTTACAGACTGATCATGTTGTTTACATGCGGTAAGCTGGCATATTGGTAATGCTAAATTCCTCAATTGCGTCCTCATTCAAACCGTAATCTAAACTGCAATATATGTCCTCTAAAAAGGTGAAAATTTGTTTGATATGACCTCGTATTTACGAGTAATGTGTATTGGATGATTTCAGAGCAACCAAAAACAAAGCGTTTAAACGTTTTGAATCTAAAGCAAGTTGTTCATTTGCTCCTAAGCCTCTAAATTTGGTACTGCATCTTGCTCCGAAGCCTTTTCACTGACATCCTGATGTAACTGTTGCTCTTGTGTTGACTTTGGCGTCAGGCATGCACCACGGCCTGGCATTATTGTGTTTGTAGTTGTAGTGCCACTGGTTGACAAAGATGGCATTGGCGGTGTTATATTCTCAACAGATGTAACCTTTTCTAAAACGTAGAAGAAAAATGAACTATAAGTGCTATTGGTTTTTTTGGGTTGAGTTAAGATTAGCTAAACCACATATTCAAAAAATGTTGGTGATTAGCATTTTGCAACTTTCTAAAAATGTGATATTTATTCTAAAAAAAAAGTTAATTTACGCCCAATTGTAAACCTTGCGTGCTGGCTACTACTGAAATGCTGATAATTAACAAATTAGAAACTGATAATTAAATGAAAACACATAAAGTGCCTAAAAAATAAATTAACAAGTCAATAAATTGTGTAAAAGTTCGTTCAAAATTTCTCAAGTTTACTTACGCTGTTGCTGGTAAAAGTCAATTGGCAAAAGCAACGAAACTTACAGAAGCATACTGGCCTCAAAACTCAAAATTCAAAACTCAAAAAACGACTGTTGGCCATTAATCAAGATGAAAGAGTCATTTTTGTCATGTAATTTCAAAATCAGATGATTAGAAGGTGATGCAACCAAGGTTAGGGTTAAGGTTGAGTGAATGATGGTAGCCCAAGAGTAAGCTACAATTTGATGTACGGGTACTCTGGGTTTAGACACTTCGGTAGTCCATGGAGATACCTTATTATTATTATTATTATTATTATTATTTAACCAAGAAATTGCACAAATTAAAAAGGACTACCTGCATCCAAAGGGTGAGATTCAAATTTTAACAAAGTGCATAACTTCATACCTTTAAACAGTACAAATCCACGCAAATAACATTAGATGAATTTGCCCTAAAACGGATTAGATAAATCTAAATTCCCCTAATTGGTTTATGACTAATCGTGATTTTCTTCATAAGTTATGCAAACAATATTGTAAATGCGATGCTGAGTGCTTATGTTAGGTCTATCGTACACATATACCGTACAAATAATATTTAAAACACATACTGAAAACACACCCTTGGAGGATCACTGATTTAGTGGTTAGTGTTAGTGTTAGGCAGACAGAAAGTTATACGAAGTCATGTCTCTATCAATTTACTCAGGGATGTATTGAGGTGCTGGCAACAAGGATCATTTGGCGATTAAAAAATGGGTAAACCATGTAATACGTACGTTTGAAACGTCAACGAGTTAAAAAGAAGATTTTTTTTTCAGTTAATAATAGATATGAGCTAATACCAACCTTTTCATAGTTTTCAGAATTAGGTAATTCATACTTTAACTGTGATTTGATGTTAAAATGGTGATATTGTGATACTAGTTAGGTTTTTAACTGGCGTCACTACAAATATTTCCAAACGTATTTCTTAAACTACTTTTAGCTAAACGGTCAAAGAAGCAGCAAAAAATTACCTTTACTGATCAAGCCATCTGTAAGAGACGATGCTTGTATAGTTTTCTAAAACAAAAATATATTGTAAGTGAACGCCATCAATATTTATATTACTAAATACAAAAAACGAATAAATTCATAGATAGATGTAATAGATAATTAAATTAATAGAAATAAATTAATAAGTAAAGAAATAAATAAATCAACTAAAATATCTATCTCAACATTCTTTTTAAATATAATTTCATAATATGCTTTGTGGAAAACCCTTATGAGAATGACTTCAATTTAAAATAGGGTGTTATATAGACCCCAACCCAACACTTACCATTAGGGATTTTCTTCTGTTAACCCTGCTCTACAATTAAGCAATCAAAGGTATACATTAATCAAAGGTTAGTCATAGCGGAATTTGAGAAACTCTAATGCCCTGCATGGACTACAATTCCAAAGGTATAGCAAAGGGTCAAGACATAAATGAGCCAGTGAAAAAAGGGGGAAAATACAAGAAGCATTTTGTTGTATATCAGGCATTACTGCACAACTATAGCTCTTCATCATGTAGAAGTACAAAAGCTCTTCAATTATGTATACACTGCATCAAAAATGCTGAATTACAATGTCTTACCAGTTATCTCATACAAAGAGGACCTTGTATGTTACTCAAGTCATTACTTAAAATCCAGCTTTATGACAATCGGTGCCCTTCAGTATTCAATTTTGCCCTCTGCCGTTCTCTTTGTAATGTCGCAACTGAAACTGTCGACTACACCAATCATTTCAAAATATACTGACAACAGTGCTGACAATAAGTATCTTAAAACAGTTAATGTTGCCTCCCTCATTATATGTCAAAAAATGCAACATGGTTTTCCAAAAGCCAACTAATACTAAAAATTACAAAAAGGAAAAACGTAAGTAATGATATTTGGTGGGGGAAAAGTAAGAAAAAAATTGGCAATACCAGAAACAACGAATATATGATATAGAGACGATATTCGGAATGTCAAGACTTCTTACACATATCTCAGAATACAAATAAACCCACCACGGTCACTGAAAAAAACAGCAGGCCAACGAAGGCCAACCTCCACGTAGTAGCGACCTGGGTGCTGATCAGTTAGGTTCTCCTGGTCAGTAGCGAATGAACTTTACATCCAAGCTGTTCTTTCGTACCATCGATGAAATCGATTTTGTCGTTCCTGTTATTTTCAATCTGGTTCGTCGTCGATTTGGAGAAGGTTCTTCGAAGTTGTGCGCCCCGGTGGGTATGTGAAAGCTTATTGTTTCTAGTTTCTTTTCAAACCGAACTGATTGCTTGTGGGTGCTCTTCATGCCGTTTTGCTAATATGTGTAGGTGGCACCCAGGAGCGATCATGGGAAACCTCGTGTGGTAGGATAACAACTGTTGGCTCTATCTCACCAATGAAAAACCCAACCAGGAAATGTGCCTCTCCGATGCATCTGTGCTTGGAAAGGATATTCCCGGTGTAACCTACGTACTTGGTCACAAATACATACTGGGGGGAAAGGTCGTTACTGTGGATTCTGGATGTTTACCCAGATTAAGCTCATCGTGGTGGTCTTCCACTCTAGCAGCTCACAAAAAAACAACAACAGCGGCACTTTCTAGATGGTTCCTTTTGTCACAATGAGGCACGAGTTAACAGATAAGACTATTGCGACTTTTTACCTGTTGCTAATAAATAAGCAAGCTCGTATTATTGCAATTGTAAAATAGTTAGGTTCCATCATATACGACCAAATAATTGACTACTTATATAGACAATCCTAAACTTTGATGGCCAAACAAAAGAATGTTTGAACTGTTATTGATAATCTGTGTTGATTTATTAGTATTACAATCATATGTCAAGTATTTCATCAGAATCAATCCATAATTATGGGCAAGATG
>RDPX01000620.1:50627-60627 GCA_003991215.1 Morbakka virulenta | reverse complement strand
CCATGATGAGCAGTGACTATAAAGTTATGTTTAATAAGGTGAGGTGCCAAAACTCAACCCCCCTTTGTTCTACAAGTATATAACTTATCAACATCACAGTTGAAGTGAAGGTTGCCGGTCATTGACAGAGTTTTTCTTGTCTTGATATTAAGTTGTTTGATATCTTCAACTGACCATTCAAGTATCCCTATTGATGGTGTAATGATAGGGACACAAAGGTGTTGCGTGCTATCGTTTTGTTGTAATGTAGTCAGACAGTTCTGATGACCATATCTTTTTCACCCTGGTAGGATACTCCTTCGTAATCTTTTCTTTGTTAATGGATCTTCGTTGGCTATGTTTTCATTGATTCCCAGGTACTTATAACTACCTGCTCTGATGAGTGGTGAATTTACTAAACCATTAATTGTTATTGGTTCACCATTAACGACCTATATCATTTGAAAATGTGGTAGTAATATCGAGCTGTTGTTTTAAATCTTTCAAGGTCGTTGAGAATAGTTTGAGGTCATCCACAAAAAAATTATGGGTGTGTTGGTGGTTTCGTAGTTTTCCGTAAGTGTATCCTTTGGTGAACCGGAGCAGATGTGACAGTGGGTTTAACGGCAGAACAAATAGGATGACTGATAGACTGTCTCCTTGGTAGATTCCTTTAGAAATTTTAATGAAGTTGCTGATGATTGATTTGTTTATTCTATGAAGGTGGAGTTTTGCAAACAAGGTATTTGATAGTAATTATCAGGTGGTCTGGCACTTTTGCAAGTTTCAACGCCTTAAGTAGCCATGAATGTGGAATGGAGTCAAAAGCTTTCTTCTTGTCTAACCATACAGTGAAAAGTTCCTTCTTAATAATTTTACTTCCTTAAGTAGATTTTTGGTTAGCATAAGTTGTTCAGTTGTACCCCATACACCCTTTTTACCAGTAACCTGTTCTTTCGTGATCACATTATTTTTGCTAACGTGATGGATTAGAAAAAAATTGATGCAACTCGTATACAGTTTGTATTGGACATTCAGACAGGCTATTGGACGATAATATTTAGCTACATGTGTCTCCTCGCTCTTTGGTAGCAGTATTATGTGGGCACTACTGAGCCATTGAGGCAGTATTTTAGAGGTTATTGAAATGGTATATTAATATATGTTAAGTATGTAAGTGAGTAAGTAAGTAAGTAAGTAAGGATGGATGGAAGCAACAAAAGAAGGAAGGAGGAAAGAAAGGAAGGAAGCAAGGAAGAAACAATGTGATATCAATGATCTTCAACTTACATCTATCAAGTAAAGAGCATATTCATAATGAGGTTATCTAGGAACGTATTAAAACTGCATAATAAAAAGTTACATCTTAACTTAATGATATCTGTCGAATAAACAGGGTTTCAATAACTTTCTGACTTTAATGAAAATACTACTTTATCTTTATTCATTTAAAAATTTGATTTAAAATAGATTTCAACACCAGGTGTAAAGCAGCCTAATGCATGGGGTTGCGTAAAAAGGTGCCTTCAGAACGAAATGAATAAATACAGATAAATTTGTTCTGGATGGAAGAACCACAACAGCACTAGCTGTATATAGATACATATAGTAATATGTTTTTATTTCTTACCTATCATTGATAAAGATCCATGCCTTCTGAACCAATTCATTCAATTTATCTTTGTCACCTAACAAAAAAAATAAATGTTACCTTCAACAATGTTTCTATTTCCATCTACTTATGACTCACTACACCCATTTTACCCTTTTTATATTTCCTAAAATATACTACAGAATCAAGAAAGCGCTTGATTCAAAACAAATAACAAAAAAAAATAATAAAATACACATTGAACCACTAAAACTAAATTCTAGCTAATATGTATTGTGCAAGATTATTGGCATTGGTAAGTTTCTACCCCAATAATGAACAGAAATGATGAATAGAACAGATGAATAGAACTGATGGATACAAATGATGGATAGAACTGATGAATAGAACTGATGGATAGTACTGATGGATAGAACTGATAAACAGAACTGATAAACAGAACTGATAGATAGAACTGATGAACATAACTGATGAATAGAACTGATGGATAGAACTGATGGACAGAACTGATGAACAGAACTGATGGATAGAACAGATGGATAGAACAGATGGATAGAACAGATGGATAGAACAGATGGATAGAACTGATGGACAGAACTGATGAACAGAACTGATGAACAGAACTGATGAACATAACTGATGGATAGNAGAACTGATAAACAGAACTGATAAACAGAACTGATAGATAGAACTGATGAACATAACTGATGAATAGAACTGATGGATAGAACTGATGGATAGAACTGATAAACAGAACTGATAAACAGAACTGATAGATAGAACTGATGAACATAACTGATGAATAGAACTGATGGATAGAACTGATGGACAGAACTGATGAACAGAACTGATGGATAGAACAGATGGATAGAACAGATGGATAGAACAGATGGATAGAACAGATGGATAGAACTGATGGACAGAACTGATGAACAGAACTGATGAACAGAACTGATGAACATAACTGATGGATAGAACAGATGGATAGAACTGATGAACAGAACTGATGGATAGAACAGATGGATAGAACTGATGGATAGAACTGATGGACAGAACTGATGAACAGAACTGATGGATAGAACAGATGGATAAAACTGATGGATAGTACTGATGGATAGAACTGAGAAGGATGCAAGAATGTACGTCTATATGGCAGAAATCAATGCCAGAAATGCCTATTTAACAAATATTTCATTTTGACTGGCAGTTTTAGTGATAAACTTCCTGATTTCTCTTGGTGCAGCAGTCAGACTTGACTAAATGTGTTGAATGCATCTGCAACACACTTTCTGATTCATGTGCAGCTACTTTTATTGAACTGGTGCAAGTTCAACATTTAACCTGTGCATGTACTTATTCGATATGTGTCACATTTTCAACCTGTTTCAACAAAGTGAATGAGTTTCCTTTGTATGAATTTGTCACCTTATTAAACTGTCATTTCTAACCTGACTGTGTCACAGCTTGAAGGTAATAAACTAATGTAATTTCAGCTTTACAAGATTCTGTGAAAAGATTTTTGGTGTCACTTTCTTCACCTTCGTTCAATACAATCGTAATAAATGAGAAGAAATCTTTGTTAACTCTTAGTATAAGTATAGGTAGAAGAGGCTTTAGGCTTTAAGCAAGTCACACTTTTAATTTGCTGACAGCACTTTTTGATAGCATGACCACCAACAGATTCTGCTTAAATCAGCCTGTTCTTTTTTGCTGTATCTGTTATGAGTATGTGACATTGTTTGTAGAATCAAAATTTTACTATTTCCCTGGGAGTTAGTTTTCATAAAATACAGCCAAATGGTTGATCTGCGTACTCCTGGCTCTTATGCCCTATGCTATTAGCAATGTATTTAGTTCATATTAAAAGTAACTACCTTTAAGCTCTTTTCCAAAGGTGATTAAATGCTGGTATGGATGATCAATTTGTAAATCAAACTTAATACTCTGTAACAAAATGCGTTCATACATCATCACTTCCTCCTGCAAAAACAAAATGAAACAATTATAAGATGCATGCAATAAGGCAATAACCTTAGCATATTATCACATTTTTATGAAAAAGTGTTCAGGTGAGTACTAAGTAATGGTTAAACTAACGTGAGACTTGAAGCAGAGAACTATGATTAAACTTGTAATTCTTAATGATCATGGTCCTAAAAACCAACCAAACATAGATTCACTTCTTACTTATCTTATAACACATAAAAAATGATCGTTTCTCTTGCATCATATCATCCACTAAGGTATACAAAATTATCTATTAATGGAATATTTTATCATCTTTAAAGCACCATGTCCTTCATACTCATCTACTTAAATTCATTTGTAGGCAGATTTCTTACTATACTGGAAGAATTACTCTGATCCAGTACCTACCCTGGAGTACCAAATAATTGGGTGGTGGTAATAATTGGGGGTGGAATAAAAGGGTGTGTGGAAAAATGAGTGAGATTGAAAATAGAAGAAACAGACTGAAAAAGGAAATATTTCAAATCAAGACATCTATTCATATGCACTTTACTTTTTCAAACTACTTCTTGCATTTCTGTAGGCCATTTCAATTTGTGCACTGCAGTGAACTCAGTAGATGTCTCGCATGACTGAAGAACTTTGCTGATTTCATCAAGGAATCGAGCATCCTTGTTTATTTGTTCATCTTCCGATATTCCAATAGGGGAGGCAGTATTCTCTATGACTGAGTTACTTTCTTTGCTTTGTATTGAGCTCATAGCTTCAATAGGAATATTGCCACCCAGAACTTGACCAGCATTAACTTCTTCATCACCAGCCCCATTGTCTTCCATTTCTCCTGAATCAAGCAGTTCAGATTCTTCGACGTTTTTCCTTCTCTTGATTCCTTTTGGAGGAATTAGCAAGTGGATTACCTCTTTGATTGCTTTTGCTGGTGGTTTTCACATCATTTAAGCTCTGAAATTTCTCATACTTTCTCCAACAAGATTTTAAAAATTATCACTAACTTGATAGTCTTCAGGTCCATCAAGTGCATTAGTGACCCATAACGACATGAAAGCTGTATGGCTGTCAAACTTGACACTTTCCTTGGCATCCACTAGCAACTTTATCATTTCATTTTGTTCAACAGATGGGGCCTCATGTGGATCATTAGCTAACTTTTGGTGCATTAATTCAGCCTTTTTATTTCTGTATTCCCTCTTCAGATGTTTGTGCAGATGGGTGTCATTCACTTGGACAAACCCTGTGATACCTCCACCAATGATAACTACTATGTATCCCTGATTTCATAAAGACTGCCTTACTTCTGGCATTAGATGGACTACATAATCACCCAAAACTAGATTGCAAAGTTCATGTGACTAAACAAATTAAATCAATTTGGCAAGCGCTTTATTGTTTCAAAAACCTGCTCTAGGCAGCATTAACCTTTGGGAGCCCATTGATAGTACACCCCGGGCAGTGGTGTTAGTTTAGGTGGGCATTTTCCAGTACCTGTGAAAAAAATTCTGGGGTTAGCTTAATACGTCCATCCATAGCAACTTGAGTGAATGCAGTGACACACTTTCTAGATAAATGATGATTTTCTTTGATAAAAGTGTCATTGCTTTTGAAACTTAGAGTCGCTTGACCAATGGATTCATTCTTCTACAATGACATTTGGTCTCCATTTATTATTGGTGGATCTTTTCAAAAAGTCTCGATAAAATGTCTCAAGCTCCAAATATTCTTGAGGTAATCCTCAACCTTAATGATACAGTCATCTCTGGAAATCGAATAGCTCTTATTTGGTTTATGCAAAGAAACTCCGTACTCTTGTTCCCAGCCTTTGATCCACTGGTTTGATAACTTAAGTTGCTCTTCTTCAGGCATATCTGAATGCTGTTGCAGCAAATTGTCATAAAGCTTTTTAGCTTGCAAAAGAAACAGAGACTTTGGTAAGTATGTTTTCAGGCTGGTTCTGACATCAACAAACCACTGGAATAAGGCCTGCCTAACACTGTTTGCTCATGCTTTGCTACCACCACCTACAGCCCAAAACTTTTTCGTAACAACACTGTCCTCGAAATCACCAGCTTCCAGCTTTTCATAGCAATGCTTTGCTACTTTAAATGCGTTTCCTGACTGTCCGACTTAGCATCTTTCAAGTTAGAATAAAAACATCAAACTGCTTTTGCAAAGTAGTCTTGCTTCAGTAGGTCTTGCACATGATTTTTTCTTTCAGTATTCCAATGAGTTTTTCCTCTCAATGATTCTAGTTCAGCGAGATATTCCTCTTTGCATCTTTTAACTTTCAATGCTAAACCACATCATACCTGTAAACTATATATCTCATATGAACCTTTTTGACTGAAGATACGTTGTTCAGCCATCTTTGCTTTGAACAAGAACTGTTTAAAACAGATCACATAAAAACATGCATGAATATTTAAAAATGGTTTCTTTTCCGGAATAGTTTTATAACCCAGTAACCATACTGACTGATGGATTAATTAACCATAAGAAAATTTTTATTGCTACCTCAAATGTAGTATATATAGGCTTAACACTAATAGACTGAATTGATCTGTAACAATTAACAAATAACAATCTGTAATTATCTATCTTACCTTACAAAAACAAAGTAATCTAATCCATTGTCTTCTTCTCATGGAAGTAATTCTATTATCCTATGATATTCTGCCTGCATGTGCAGAAATCTAATTGTCATCTTAGAGCTCTATGAAAAGTTGGTATTTTTCATTGATGCACGGTAGAATTTCAAAAACGTGAGCCTATCATCAATGCTACTTCTGAAAACTGTATGTTACAGTGTGTTACCTTCTGCAGAGACCTAGTGTTTAGCTATATCACCATTATTAGTTTTGACAATAGTTCCAACAATAAATTTAGAAATATGATTAACTTTTGAATAATCATTATTCAAAATCACATCATAAAAACAAAAATCAAAAAAGGATAGAATGAAATTTATGACAACACTTCTTTTAACATCAAAAATGAATTTTTACAAATCATAAAGTATTGGGGTGTGTGTAAAGGTAGCACCTTACATGACTTACCAGCTGTAATAAAATGTGAGCATGCCTGGTTCCCACACATCCTCTGAATTTGTTATTTTTATAATATATTAATTTATACAAAAGTTTGTAAATTAACTTTAAATTGTAATTTATTGACTTTCTAGGCCTTTCTTTTTTTTAAAACATTTGTGTAGCTCCAAGTGCCATACCCTGGTAAACTGCTTCAGCTGGTGTACTAAACTACATGAAGGTACCTGCCACCATACAAGTCCAGTCAGTGGAAAGACAAAGGCTAGGCCCACCACTTATAACTGTGGTTGGTGCTAGGAAGGGCATCCAACTGTAAAAAACTGCTCCAAACAAAACCATCAAAGTCAGCAACAAGGTATATAATGAAAATGAGGCCAATGGCACAAGTGATGTTGGTGTCATAAATGGTAGGACTAGAAGTGAGCTGGCCAGATCGTCATCATGCAAGGAAGAGCAGAAGAAGTTCTGGAAACAGTATCAAGATGAAAGAGTGACTTGCCCTGCCTGCAAGGGACTATATGCAGAGGTGGCTTTGTTCGTATTATTCAAGGCATGGACTCAAAATACAAATTTGTCTGGTTGTGCAATATGCAAGGCAAAAGTGGGTGTAGGAATTTTTCTAGCAGACAAGTTGGTGGAAAGGTGTTCAAGGAACAATGGATATCAGATAGAATCCCCTTAATCAAACTGCTATTAGATAGCTCTGTTCTCAAAATTTTGTCCATCTATGTCCCACAAATGGCCTCAGTGATGCAGAAAAGGATACCTTTTATGAAGAATTGAGAGAAGTTATCTCCAAAGTACCATGTAGAGATTTTCTGTTCCCATATGAAGATTGAAATGGCCACATAGGCATGGCTGCTGTTGGCTATTCAGAGGTACATGGTGGGTATGGGCTCAGAACCCAAAATACCAAGGGTAAGAGACTACTGGAATTTGCAATGGCAAACAGTTGAGTTATTGGCAACTCCTGGATTTAAAAGAAAGATGACCACCTAATATCATATGTGTCTGGTGGAGCTACAATACAGGTGGACTACATTTTACTCAAAAAGAGAGATCTCAAGCTGGAAAAAAATATCAAGATCATTCCAGGTGAAGGATGTGTGGCCCAGCATAGGCTACCATTATGCAATTTCCAAGCCACCATATGACCTGTTGCACACTATAAATTCTGGCCTAAGTTGAGAATATGGAAATTGAAATAAAAGATTAAGAAAACTATCCTTGTGCTGTGTGTAGAAATGGTGTAAGATCCAATGCCATACTATGTAGTTCGTGTTCTCTATGGGAGCACAAAAAGTGTAGTAGTCTAAAAGGAAGGTTGACTCTGGATACAAGCTCAAAGTGCAAGTCATGGCCACTTGAAGCCCACCCGTACAATGAGGTGGCAGTTGATAGTAACACACTGGAAGAAGTAGACTCTTTCTTTTATTTGAGGGATACATTGAGTGCTGAGGGTGGCAGCAAACTTAGTTCAATGTTAAGTGTGAAGTCTGCTTGGAAAAAGTTTGAAGAACTGCTAACTATACAACAAACATTGCAGGCCATTCCCTTAGCCACCAGGGGTGGAGTATACAGCAGCTGTGTCTGGAGTGTGCTGTTGTATGGTGGTGAATGCTTGACCATCATCCAGTCCACCCTTGCATGTCTACAGTGCAATGATGGGGCCAAGATCAGATGGATGTGCAACATCAAACCAGGAAAAGATCAGTTCATTGGACTTGACCACTTGCTGAGAGAACTTCACCTTCCAAAGGTTGACAAGCTTATAAGAGCAAATCAGTTACATTGGTTCAGCCATGTTGAAAGAAGCAATTTATGGATAAATAAAAGTACAAAAATCGAGGTCTGAAATTGCAAGAAAGCTGGTTGTCCAAAAAAGATATGGATCCAAACAGAGACACAAGACAGAACGTCATGGAAGATGGGAACTGTTTATCCACAAAACCATGTCACATGGAGGTGCTGCCAGCGGACACCATCAGATCCCTCCATAAGCGACCATAACATTTAAAATGGATAGAAGAAGAAGAAGAAGAAAATGATGATGATGATGATGATGATTTAAACCAGCAACTTAAACCAGTGTTTTGGCCTTTTCACTATTGCAATTTAGCAATAATAACAAAAATGGTTATAGTGATAAAAAGATTAAAAGAGATGGACCAGATATCGAGATAGTGAAATTACAGAGTGCTGTGTTGCTACACTCAACTAAAATCCTGTTGTGTCGAGTGATAATTCTCCCATTCACTGGGTCCCCAGGTGGTCACTGGGGTAACAGCCTCTAGATATGGAGGTTAGCTGTGAATAGCCAGTAAGTAGTCCTAGTTAACCTTGGATGATACTTGCTTACTATCAATCATGAATAAAAGCACTAGTGTTAGGAAGGACATCAAATCACAAAATGTATGCTTCAAGTGCACTTATGGCAGTTATCAGCAAAGTGTTACATAATAGTGGGAGTGGAAACAAAGTTGAAGGTGTAGAGAAGTAATTCTGATTTTGTCTCAGCAAAACCTCAATGTCTGTGCCATTCAAGAAATCAGGTGGAGTGGGGCATTGGCAAGAATGTCAACTGGTAAAGCCACAAGGTGTAAGCTTTATTGGGTTGGAAATAGTGAGGGCAGTGGCAATGTTGCCATATTTCTTGCAGAGGACTGGGTGGATTATATCTTTGAGGTAGAATGCATATCAGGTCAAATTATGCTAATCAAACTCAGTGTTGGTGAATGCATTGTGACAGTATATGTTCATATGCAGTTCTTGACAACAATGTCAAAGATGTTTTTTTCCAAATCCTACAAACATAACAGCTAAATACAGTGCATTGGTGATGAACTTTACTTGTGGCAACTTTAATAGTCACATTGATAGGCTGGCTGATGGTTATGATGGTGCTCATGGTGAAAAGGGGTTTGGTAATTAAAACACTGAATGCAAGAGACTACTCAAGTTTGCAGTGGCTAACAGTATGGTGGTGGATAATTATCACTTTGTGAAAATAGACAGTCATCTTGTGTCTTACAAATTGGGTAGTTACTGTAGCCACACTGACATGACATGGTAATTTCAAGTTGGTACACAATAACAAAATGTTGCCAAGTGAAGCATAAGTTGCTTGTTTATTATGACTGCCATGATGCACCACCTTCTACGATTTCTGGCAGCGTGTACAAGGTCACATGCTGTGGTTCCTGTCCATCTGCCAACGTTCTTTCAAATACGTTTGTTGTTGTCTTCCTCTACTACACTTTCCATCGATTTTTCCCATTATGGAAAGGCTTTCCAGTCCATCCTTCCCAATAAGGTGACCAAAGAAGTTCATCTGTCTTCGTCTTATCATATTAAATATTTTCCTTGTGTATCCATTCTTCTA
>RDPX01000620.1:26203-50336 GCA_003991215.1 Morbakka virulenta | reverse complement strand
TTTTCCATTCGAGATGAAATTGTCCAGCATTCACTTCCATACAATAATATTGGTAGGACATAGCATTCCAGAATTCTCTTCTTGGTGGCTAACGTAAGGCTACCACTAACAAGGATTGATTTAAGTTTCTGAAAGGCTTCCTTAGCCATAGCGATACGGGATTTTATCTCAGCATTGCACTGACCATCTTCAGAAACAATACTACCAAGGTATTTGAAGCTTTTGACTTGTTTTATCCTTTCATTGCCAATACTCAGTTGACATTTAATACCGGTCTCTTTGCTGACAACCATGCACTCAGTCTTCTTACAGTTTAATGTTAGGCCTTGTCTTTTGCTGGCCTCTACTACTGTATTTAGAAGCTTTTGTAGATCCTTTTCGCTATGACTTATTAAAACAGCATCGTCGGCGTATCCTAGGTTGTTTATATTACGGCCTCCAATAATACATCCAGACTTACAGCTCTACAGGGAGCTGAATGGAGATATTAGAAACAATGAAGCCCTTGACCCTGGAGAGGCAACAGAGTTCTGGAAAAGGGATATGGGAGCATGAAGATTTGAACAACAAAGAAGCCCTCTGGATTGATAAGGTCAATGAAGAATTGCAGGATGTACAACCACTGGAAAACATCCATATAACAGTGTAAGATTTGAAAGATACCTTAGGGAAGATGCCTAAATGGAAGTCTCTTGGATCCAATGGTGCCCAGGGCTTCTGGTTTAAGAAGTTCTGCAGACTACATTGCCAAATTTCTGACCATCTTCGATCTGGTGTAAGTAAAGGAGATGTACCACAGTGGTTGACTGAGGGTTGAATGGTCTTGATTCAAAAAGATGTTAGGAAAAGGACTGTGGCCAGCAACTAAAGGCCAATAGCTTGTCTTCCACTCAGGTGGAAATTGTTGAGGTCCGTTTTTGCTGTATTGGTCCACCAAACTACCTTTGAATGGACAGGAGCTAGGCAAGGTGGCAATTTTTCAGGGTGACTCTCTTTTGTCTCTCCTGTTTGTCATCATTCTGATGCCTTTGTCCACCATACTGAGAAACACTGAATATGGCTACCATCTTGGTGATGAGGTAGTGGAGGATAAGAGTGGCCATAGAGTTAATCACCTGTTGTTCATGGAGCAGTTTCGTTTACTGGTGCGAAAATTTACAATGAGCTACCAATGGATGTGAGAAAGATAAAAAAATTTAATTCTTTTAAGCTATCAGTTAAACAATTTTATAGTTAATCAGTTTTTATTTTTAAATCCATTAAATTTCTTTTAAAGTAGTTTTTATCTTAATTTTACAGGATGCACATTGATAACAGCATATCTTTTTGTTGAAGTGTTTTATCCTGTATAAAGATTCATTATAAATAAATAAATAAATAAATAAATAAATAAATAAATAAATAAATAANTTGTCATCATTCTGATGCCTTTGTCCACCATACTGAGAAACACTGAATATGGCTACCATCTTGGTGATGAGGTAGTGGAGGATAAGAGTGGCCATAGAGTTAATCACCTGTTGTTCATGGAGCAGTTTCGTTTACTGGTGCGAAAATTTACAATGAGCTACCAATGGATGTGAGAAAGATAAAAAAAATTAATTCTTTTAAGCTATCAGTTAAACAATTTTATAGTTAATCAGTTTTTATTTTTAAATCCATTAAATTTCTTTTAAAGTAGTTTTTATCTTAATTTTACAGGATGCACATTGATAACAGCATATCTTTTTGTTGAAGTGTTTTATCCTGTATAAAGATTCATTATAAATAAATAAATAAATAAATAAATAGGTGATCTGAAGCTTTATGCAAGGTCTGAGTATGAACTGAACACTCTCATCCACAAAGTGCGAATTTTCTCTCATAACATTGGGATGAAGTTTGGTTTGGCCAAGTGTGGTATTTTGGCTTCTTCACATTGCCTCTTGAAAGGGGCCATGTGAAGAAGACTGATGGAATTGGACTTCAAAATGGGGAAACTATGAAAGTAGTAGATGAGGTAGGGTACAAGTACCTAGGAATATATCAGCTGGTGGGAGTTGTGCATGAGAAGACAAAGGACCTTATACACACAGAATACTACAGGAGGGTGAAATTACTGGCCACGTCCAAACTGTATGCAGGGAACCTGATTTGTGCCATAAATGCATGGGCAGTCAGTCATTCAGTACAGTGGAGGTATTCTGAATTGGGGAAAGAAAGAACTGGAGAAGATGGTCACAGGGACCCAAAAGATTCCTGTGATGAATGGGGCTTTGATTAAATTGCACACAAAGTGCATTTGGAGTTGTGCAGGAGGTTTGGAGTGGAGGTCGGAGAGAACTGGTTCAAGCACAGTCCAGAAAATGTGATGCCAGTGGGAGATGGCAATGTCGTGCTGTACTGGAATATGGTTTTGTCAATTGATTGATGAATCAAGCATATCAAGCCAGGCATCTCCATTCACAATAAGTGTGAGAGAACCTGGATGCTCATTGATGTTGCAGTTCCAATGGATGTTTGAGTTGTGATCAAAGTGGGGGAGAAGCAAGAGAGATACATTGAACTCTGCAGGAGGAGCTTGAACACTTGTACTGAGCAAAAGTGACCATTGTGCCAGTGATAGTTGGAGCCATGGGAACATTACCACCTGGACTATTTGAAGCATTCAAAACATTGCAGATCCCTAGGACTTGAGACACATACATACTTATCCTAGGTTACCTAGTGATGCAGTACCATGAAAAAAAAAGAGCCATGGCTAAATTGTTAGTGGAACTGCAATATAACCAAGAATTCCTGATTTAATTCCCCAACTTTGGAAATTCACAAAAGAAAAAGCCATTGGTTGGAATCAGGAAGGGTATCTGGCCAAGAAATTCCCCACTGCCAAATCCAAGTTCCTGTGAAATGCAAAATCTGAGCTCCAGTTACTGGAGAAAAATGACATTAACCCCCACCCCCAGCCCCCCAAAATATGTATATGGACTAGACATTAGAGCAGTCTCCTGCATTCTGTAGAAAAGAGCTCTTACAGGACAAAGAAAGTCATATGGAGGAAGTAAACTTACTAATGGAATGAGAGTGTTAGTAGTGTTGTCAAAGTAAATGCAAAGATGACTATTTTGCAGCAAAACATTACTCCAGAAATGCTGTATACCTTACCACAAGAAATGCTGCAGTTGTTGCTTTCCCTGGTATTAATGTTGAGACTGATCATTTATACCATTTCACCAAGCAGATGTATAAGGTGACAAAAAAGATGTAGTGGGTTAAAAGTGTATTGTTGATGATGATGGAAATATGGCATTTGATATTGATGTGAAGACAAGGGCTTGGGCACCGCATTAAAAACATCTGCTAACTACATCAAATCAGAGATAGTGAATGAACCTCTCTGAAGAATGAAAGCTGGCAAAGCTGCTAGCCCATCCGGTGTTGCAGCTAAAGTGCTCTTGGCTTCTGCTGACATGTATTGTGATGTTATAGCCTATCTTGCCAATGCTATTGTGAGAAAAGAGAAGGTACCCTAGGACTGAAACAAAAGTACAATCCTGAATTTGTTTATACATCAGGGTGATGAACTGAAGAGCGGGTATTACTGAGGTCTGAAATTAACTGATCAGGTTCCCAAGGGTATAAAATGAATAACTGAAAAGTTCATCAGAGCATCTATCAATATTGATGGGATCCAGTTTGGTTTCTGCCTTTCTCGTGCAATTTTCATTTTACATCAGGTGTGGGTGAAGTACTTGGCTAAACTTAAGGATTTGGAGAAAACTTGGAGAAAGCTTTTGACAGGGTTCCGAGGAAAGTGGCTAGTGGGCAATGCATGTGGTTGGAATGCCCACATGGATTGTTAGTGTTGTTCAATCTGTGATGATAAGAGTCCATAACTTGCTTAGTGATAAGTTTGAAGGTAGGGTTGGGGTACACCAGGGGTCAGTTCTAAGCCCACTGTTTTTCATCATTGTGTTAGAGGCTCTGTCTAGGGAGTTCCATACTGGCTCTCCATGAGAACAGCTTTTTGAAAACAACCTGGTGAGGCTCTGAGGTTCTAAAAGTCTACTGGAGAAACTTGGACATTAGAAAGATCACCTTGAAAAGAAAGGCTTGAAAGTAAACATGGATAAGACCAAGGTTATAATTTCAGGAAGTATTTTAAATACCTTAGTAAGCTCAGTACCCATGACTCAATACCCATGTGGCATGTGTAAGAAATGTGTTGGTTACAATTCTATTTTTTGCCAAGGATGTATATTCTGGATTCACAAGCTGTGTTCAGGTATTCAGGAACGGGTTTCTGAAAACCCACACTTATGGTCTCCCCATTGCACTGCCCATTTTTAAACTACTGAAGTCTAACCTTGTTGTGAAGTGGCATTCTGTGACAGCAAGTTGGAAGTTGTAGATAAGTTCAAGTACCTAAGCAATGGAATTTGTCTTAGGGGTGGTTGTGAGTTAGCTACAGTTATAACAATGTGCCCTGCTTGTGGTAAGTTTCAAGAGTTGCTACCCTAGTTAACCTGGAAAGCATCCATTAAAAACAACTGGATTTCAAATTTAATGTTTTAAATATATCTTTATTCCTTTACAATTGTAAAAAAGCCATACCCTTGGATTCTCTCCAAAGCAATCAAATTGTGAATCAGTAAGGATACTTCTGGAAACTTTAAGAACATCTCTACATTTTTTTGGAGTCTCTTCAACTTTACCAGCCAAAAATAAGCATGCAGTAGCCATTGCCTGTGATAGATAAAATTAGAATTGAATAGTCAAATTTAAAACTGAAATGGAAATAAGTTGAATTTTTGTGAGACAGTACCAAATTTAATAACCCTAAAATTACTAAACTTCAATGCATGCACCAACAACTTAAAAAATAGCACAAGAGTTAGAAATAACAATAATTAAAAAAGTACATAAAAATTGTTATTATTTACAGAGTCTCATAAGTTTTTATATTCAGTGGGTTGTTTTCTGTTAGAATTTTGATCAATTCTGGGCATTACATTCATTTTACTCACTTTGTATCTTCCCTCTGGCAGCATGCATATTACTTTCTTTTACTAACCCACAATGCAGCATTGTTTCAGTACTGGCAAGAGTGAGGTCAACTGTCATTATCATCACCATTATATTTGGTTTTACATCTGTTTGATATGCTGACATATGTTGCATGGTTCAATAAAATGGACTTCCAGGCAGGTCGGTTTTTTACTAGATCTTTGCTTCAAATATGATTTGATTACTTGCTCCCATGTTTTCTTTGGTCTCCCTTTCATAACAGCACCTTCCACTTTCATTGAAATGCACTTCTTTACCCAATCATCGTTATCATCTTTTCTCTCCACATGACCAAACCAACAAAGCTATCTCTTCTGCATGCACTTACTTATGCTATCCAACTTTAATCTTTTCCTGAGATCCATGGATCTTAGCCTGTCCTTCAGGGTTACATTACAAATAAACCAAATCATTCTCATGTCATTTCTTTCCATGCAGCTCAGATCTTCAGCTCTCACTGGCCTTGTTTCAATGCCATACATCATAACACTCCATATACATCCCTGGTAGACTCTGCCTTTTGTTGGAAAAGATAAAACTCTACTGGTTAGCAGTGGCAAGAGTTCACAGTACTTACTCCATCCACTCCTTACCCTTGCAGTCACACTTGCATCTGCCCCTCCACTGGCATTTATGGTGTCACCAAGGTAACAGACTGTCTCCACCACTTCAGTTTCTTCACCATCAAGATGTACATTTGGAATCTCAAGATTAGCACTCAGATCTCCACTCACACACTTTTTGCAGTTAAAAGGAAATTTTCTGATAACCCATGTTTTATCCTGCTGCACTTTTTATGCATCCAGTGCTTGCATGTTATACAAAAAAATTGAGTTGCTTCACACTCTCTTCCTACAAACCATACACTGAAATTTTGCTTTTGTTTTAGTCTTACCAACATCAGAGCAGCTGACCATAACTTTAGTTAACTCTCAAGCCTTTGCTTTCCATACCCGTTAAACACATTTTCACCTTTTTCTTAAGCCCCTTAACATTGTCACTTGCCAAAACTAAGTCATCAGCATAAAACATTTCCTCTGGGCACTCAATGCGGAGCTCTCTTGACAGTAACTCCTGGACATAGATAAAAAGTAATGGGCTCAGTACAGATTCCTGATGCACACCAACTCCCACACTGAACTTACCTGACTCCTTGGATTCTTGTACATTGCCTGGACCGCTTTTTCCAACCACTTGCATGCTCCTAATTTCCCTAAAGTCTACCAGACCACATCTCTTGGAACTCTGTCAAATGCCTTTTTTAAGTCAACAAAAGCAAAGAGAATGTTCTTTATCTTGGCCAGATACTTTTCCTGCAACTGTCTCTGAATGAAAATAGTATCACTTGTTCCTCATCCAGGCGTGAAACCAAATTGCATGTTGTCAATATCTATTTTAATCTGGATTTGTTTTTCAATGACCCTCTCAAAACTTGACTCATTAACTTTAATCCTCCAGAATTTCCTCTGGCCTACTCTTCTCCTTTTCCTTTGTTACAATTTACAATGGTGTTAAGTTCCCACTCCTCTGGTATTGTGCCCTCCTTAATATGATTTGCCAAATCAGTTACAATCTGCATTCCTCTTTCACCTGAAGCTTTCAACATCTCAACCACTATTCCTGAAGGTCCTCCTGCCTAACCATTTTTCATTTTCTTAACAGCCTCTCTCAAAACTTCTTTCATGGCCAGAATTGGTAGTCCTAACACTGTTTCAATGCCTCTAAATAAAGAGAATATATACAAAGAAATAACCAACACAACAATAAAAATAAAAAGAAACATCCATTCCCTGCAGCACAACAATCACACCAGCAGTATATTTTACATCTTTTCAAAAATATGGCTCCCAGCACTAAAGAAAGAAACAACAAACACCAGACAGATATGACACCACTCTTCAAAACAACCTAAGCCCTGTCATCACATAGGTCCATACTATTGGTGTATAAAACAGCTGTACCTAATCAGTTCAAGTGCCTAATGATTCATGAAGTAGTTCTCAAAATGTTGCTCAGTAAAGACCTTACTACTAATGACATGAAAAAGCACCTTTTTATAAAGTGAAGAAGTTTCAACAGTTCAAATGTGCTCTATAATTGGGAACTCTGCAAAGCTCTCTCTGGCTAGCATCATCTTATTGAAACTCTAAAACCTAATACTGGTAGTTGTGAAGAGAAAACAGTTGTTGTAGATGTTGTAAGTTAGTGAAAGTTAATAGAGAAAACACATAACAAAAACCCAACAAATAAACATGATGCAAATGAAGTAAACAAAATTTGTTATGACCTGCCTTTGGATACTTACCCAGCGTGGAAAATTCTTAAATGACTGTGTCATGTAAAATCGATGAAAAAATACAATGCCAGTAGCAACAGTCAAATAGCGCCTAATGGTTACAAAGTTAAGGGCAAATAAAAAAAATAGTATCAATATATATAAACTATACCTATTACTTTATGCAGAGTTAGTATTGCAACATACCATTTTCCAACATTACAAACAGACTGCAAATTATATGGATAGATAGATGGATGGATGGATAGATAGATGGATAGACAGATAGATAGACAGATGGATAAATAGATGGATAGAAATATAGATGGATATGAAACCAATATTATTATTACTACGTAAATATATTTGTATACTTTTGTGAAAATATAAACTAAGATTTTCATGACAACTTTGTAAGGTTGTCATGGGCATGGCAAAAAAGATACAGTCCCAATTTGTTTCCGAGGTCCATAATAAACCTTGATCCTTCCCTTCTGTATCGCATTTCAGTGCCAAAATCAACTCCATCTTGTCTTGACGGTGTCCGTAGGTCAGTTTCTTCACGTGAATAATACCAATGCATATTGCAAAAGCAAACAACTAGCCAAATCTTTCAGGCTCTATTACATTCAAAGTGACAAGTTTTTCTGGTAAATGAAAAGACTACATAGTTACAGTATAACCTACGAATGTAAAAACTATACACTTAAGCCCTTTTCATCGAATTTTCAAAAGATCTAGTGACATTAAAAGAAGTCTCTTGCAAAATCTCCATCAACAGAAAAGCCACAACAACAACATTTCTGCGGCAAGAAAATGTAAAGATAAATAGGATTCTCCAAAACCTGTTTCGTCGATTCTGCAAATTACATATATAGTTTTTCAGGATTTGGATAATCAGTTCATTTTCTATTGCGCCCTTTTTTTAAAATCCAGGATATTATGTTTTGATCTTGGATGCAATGTTCTTCCCTTTTTTCAACTAGCATTTTTCCTTTTTTACTCTTTGAAGTTCATTTTTTCATCTTCTTGGCCAAATTATTGTTCATGCAAGCTATGCTGCCTGCCCATTGATGTCCAGAAAAATGCCCCTAGGGTAATTGCCCCTAAGACTACCCCTGCTGACAATTGCCCCTTGGATGATTGAATTATGCGGTGAAAGGGAATAACGTAAAAGAAGTAATGATAATTTATAGAGATGAACTTTCTTTTTTGAACGGAACTAGGAGGAGTACTATACTGAAATTTAGTATTTTATGGTTTTTTTAAACAGAATTAAATTTTCTACTAATAAAACTAGTTTGCAAGTTGCAATGATTTTATCATCCATGACATCGCCGTAAGACAGTGTGCTACCTAAGCACGTGAACTTGTGTACTAGGTTCACTCTTTGTCCATTCATGTGGGTAGTTTTCCTGATAACTTCAAGGTTTTCTTTCTTATGATGAGGATAAAGTTGGAGCAAGTCTCTGAGATTCAGTCGATGCAATAATGCATACCCACTTCTGATGTTTTTTATGAACATAATCGTCATGAAACAAAAAAAGGCGCTGATGGAGTCTGTTTGGACCTTAGTGTTTGCTTGTAAACGTGCTGAGTTTGAACAAGCTCCCATCAGTCTTGTATCTAATACCAATTTCTGTATCCGTGTTGCTAAAAGCCGTTACAACCATGGCTGAAAAGGCTGGATAGCGTTGGTAGCAGGGCACATCCTTGGTTCACTTTCCTGTCCTAAAGTCTGGCCTGCATACAGTCATGCAATTGTAGTACGATGGAGATAAACTTCCTAGGGCAATGGTACTTGGCCACGATCCATCAAACCCTTTTGTGACATCGACATAGGTGGAAAACAAATTTAGGTTGTGATCTTGGCAGTCTTCTTGCAGCTGTCTGGCAGCTAACAATATTTTCATCAAAAATATTCAGCCCATCATCCCAATGATGAATCGTCTGAGATCAAGAGATGTGACGGAATAAGATCATATATTACCTTTAGGAAGTCACAGAATTGCTTCATTCATTTACGTGAGAAGCCAATAGAAATACAAATAACTATTGATTTCTCTTATCGTCAGGCTGCCAAAGTATTTAGGCATACCTTCTTTGTACTTTGATAATGCGGACGTGGTTGGTGATAGGGATTGAGTTGTTTTAAGGAGTGGCACCATACCTCTTATCTTGTGTTTATTGTAGGTTTTTTTCTGTAGTGCTCAAAGCCATATTTATTACCTTTTTGAACAGCTCCCTTATGTTCTTTTTCTCTTTGAGCAAAGTAACGCTTTTATTCTTCACGGCAGAGTGCAAGACAATCATTTAAAATTAACATTTGATATTATGCTGTCAGAGAACTCGTCTTTGCTGCTTACTAATGTTCTTGACATAGGTTAAGTAAGTAAGTAAGTTTTTATTTGCCACAAACATAAAATGAAAAATGTTTACAAATGTTTAAAAAAAAAAAGAAAGGCCTAGAAAGTCAATAAATTACAATTTAAAGTTAATTTACAAACTTTTGTATAAATTAATACTAAAAAGAATGTTGTATAAAATTATTACAATTTGAGTTAAAATAAAAATAATTACAGGTCACCCCTAATTGAAGTGGCAGGGATAACATTAAAAGGTCAAACCGACCTTATTTCCATAATGGTCCCTGTTAGACACATATGCTTTACAGATTCTTTTTATTCTTCATGATTAGGCCTGCTACTTTTTCGTAATGCTCTCTGGACATGCCTAGTATGGTATTCATTGTATAAGACTACCTATTGAACGTGCCTTTCTTCCTCCCTGAGGTCATATTTCTTGTCCTTTTAAGCAGAGTAGTAATGACACACTAACGATGGTTTTAGATTATTGGAGAAAATTTTGAAAATAAAAATCCTCAGTATTGCCGACATTTTAAAAGAAAAAAGATCAAGCTTGCTAAATTTACAAATTATTCAAGATTATTTTTGAAATGCCTACACAGCCTAATGATTCAAAACGACCTACGTCTTTATTTCCCAGTAGCCACAAACAGATCAAGGTGCATACTAGAGCGGATAAGTGACAAACTCCTTCAAGGTTTTACCTACCTGACGTTTCACAGAGCATTTCCTTGGCACATGACTTGATTGACACTGAGATAATATTCTAGTCAACCGGGAACATTTCACCAAGTGCCTTTTTCACTCCCAAGACAAAACTATGTCTGCAATCTTGTTCGTTCTGCCTCCATCATCTAATCTTTCGTTCTGTTCTCTTTGTTCTCTTTGTTCTGACCCTAAACTTTACCCCATAGACAACCAGTCGGTGCTGACTTGAAGCACACTCGCCTCCCCCCTACTGCTTTGTAGTATATGACTTCTTTAACATGTCGCCTCCTATATAGGACGTAGTCAATCTTTGTCTTTTTGTTTCCTCTGTGGTAAGTGACTCCTTGCTCTTAGTTTTCATGCAGTAGGTGTTGGTAATATCCAACTAGCAAATTGTTGCAATTCGCCTTTAGTGTTGCCTACACCAACATGAACTCCACCATAGCCTGTCCCAAGTCAGCTTGAGAAAGGAGGAGGGTTAGGGGTGCGATTAGTAATCCCACCCTTTAAAAATATGAACACTACAGAAACAGCAAGAGGTAGCCATTCCGGTAAACATCATCGGTGTAGAGTAAGACTCGGGACATCCACAGACACATCCCAGGATAACTCTTCTCCTGTGATGTCTCAAGATGTATCCATGACGGGCACGGATGAAAGCCAGGAGGAAATCTCTGCCCCGAATACCCGGATCTTCTCTACCAAATTCACAACCAAATTTGTAACGTGGAATGTAAGAACCTTAAATGAGTCCGGTAAGTTGCCTCAATTAGTAAGGGAAATTAAAAGTTACAACCTAGAAGTGCTAGGTGTCAGTGAAACAAAGTGGACTGGACAACGAAGATTAACGAGTGACGAAATAACTGTTTTGTATTCAGGAGGTAATGCGGAGCACAGTCACATCACGGAGTAGCTATATTCTTGAACAAAGAGGCTTCAGCAGCACTGGTGGGAACCTGTGTCAGATAGGATTGTTACCGCAAGATTGGAGAGTCGACAAGTGAAGATAACAGTAGTACAAATTTATGCACCAACAGAAGCAGCGAAGGAGGGGAAAAAGGATGACTTTTATAAACATCTTCAAGAAACCTAAGACTACATCCGGAGCCATGACCTTAAGATCGTGATGGGAGATTGGAATGCAATGATTGGACCTAACCGTGAAGAATTTTCAAGCGTAGTAGGCCCACATGGATCAGCCCAATGCACAAACAATAATGGAGGAAGAATAATAGAGTTATGCAATGCCAATGATCTCAGAATTGGCAACACATTCTTTAAGCACAAAGACATCCATAAATGGACGTGGAGATCACCAGATGGTAACACTCTAAATGAGATTAAGTACATCTGTATCAGCAAAAGATGGGGATCCTCCCTCTTATACGTGCTTACAGAGGAGCGGATGTATTCTCACATCATTATCTGTCAGCGGGGAAGATAAGGTTGAAGCTAAAAAGGCTGAAAAAGATGGAGAGGAAAAGGGCCTATGACGTTGAAAAGCTCACGAATCTTGAAGTGTGTGTAAACTTCCAAGTTTCAAAATGACGAAAACATAACAGAAAAGTGGGCAAATTTTAGAGATGCCATCAATGAAGCAGCAAGCAGTGTAATAGGGTTCAAGAGAGGAAAAAAAAAGGAACAATGAATCTCAGATGAATTTTACATTTGAACATTTGGGCAAATATCCCAGTTAAGAGTAAGGATGGGCGAATTTTACCAAGCCAAGAGGAGCAGGATCGCAGATTGGCTGAACAATTTAAAGAAGTTCTAAATCAACCTCCCCTAGAAACATTATTTGACTGGGAGAATCTGGAAACTCCACAAGCCTTGGAGGTTAAGCTGGGTCCCATTACAAGAAAGGGAGTGGACGAGGCAATTAGGAAGCTGAAAAATAATAATGCACAAGGAATTGATGGCATAAATGGAGAGTTTCTAAAAATGGGTGGGCCATCAGTACAGGAAGAGCTAGTAAAGTTATTCAATGAGATTTGGAGAGAAGAAACAGTTCCAGTAGAATGGAATAGGGGAATCATAGTGAAACTACCTAAGATGGGGGACCTATCAGACTGTAACAACTGGAGAGGCATTACCTTGCTTTCAATTACAGGGAAAGTATTCAGCCGAATTTTAATCAAACGCCTATTAACTGCTGCAGACAGTAGACTAAGAGAAGAACAGGTAGGTTTCATGGAAGGGAGGTCATGCAGCGAACACGTTTTCATTCTGAGAAATCTTGGAGTTCCAAACACAGCTTGTTATAAATTTCATTGAGTTCCAAAAAGCTTTCGATAGCTTGCACAGGCAGTCCATTTAGAAAGTGTTGAAAGTATATGGAATGCCAGAAAAAGCCATCAACATAATCAAGTCCATGTACGATCACCCAACATGTGCAGTCCGGACAGCATCAGGCACAACAGAAGAATTTGAGTTAATTTCTGGAGTTGGGCAAGGGTGTATACTCTCGCCATTCTTGTTTATCCTATGTATTGACTTTGTGATGAAAAACGCCATGGCAAATGACACCTTCAGAGTACCCTGGGCAGAGGGCGCCACCCTCACTGACCTTGACTTTGAAGATGACATTGCATTAATAGCCAAGGATAATAAGAGATGCCAAGAAATGACAAATAGTTTAGAGGAGCTAAGTGTTAAAGTTGAATTGAAAATCAATGAAGGCAAGAGTACGGTTATGAACATTCCTGATGCTGCTGCACCACTCATCACTGTCAGAGGGAACTCCCTTGATTTTGTGGTTAAGTTCACCTATCTAGGGAGTGTAGTCACCAGCTCTGGTGAGGTTGACACAGACATCAATAACAGATTTGGAAGAGCAGGTGCCACATTCTGACCCATGGCAAAAATTAGGAGTTCAAAGCAGATAAGCTTGAAGATAAAATTCCAACTGTACACAGCTATAATCATCTCCACAGTGAAACATGGAAGAGCACCAAGAAGATACAGCAGAAATTGAATGCATTCCATCAGCGTAACTTGAGAAGGATTTTAAGGGTTTCGTGGAGAGAAAGAAATACAAATGAAAAAATCTTGAGGCGGACTGGTCAAAAGGGTTTTCCTTCCCCTAGATGGGCTACCTTACCAGATTGACGAGCCACCATCTGCCCGAAACATCTGGTTATAAAGGCGCCAGAGACCCGCCCTCGCCCCTTCTCCTATTAGTAATAGCAGTTCCGTCGGGCTTAGAGGCTAAGCCACACGAGTAGAGTAGGAGTTGGGCTTGGTTGTCAGAGGCTGTTTGAGATGAACACCATAAGGAGTATTTTACAGGCACTGGGAGCTTGTCCCTTTGCCACTCCTGGCAATGACATTTGGAACCATCACTATTATTAGTATTTTACAGAACCAAATATTACTCTGCATCATCCTATTTATCTTTTAATTGTTTTTAAAATAAGATTTCGATTATCGTGTTATCATTGTCAAGATAAAAATTGAAATACACAAGAAATGCATTTTACTTGATTGAATATAACGCATTTCTCAATGTGTTGAAATGAAATGCAATTTTAATCAAATCTGCTTTTACAAAACCCCTTTTTTCAAGCAGCTCATTATTCTTAAAATGACTCAATGCGAATACGAGGCAGATTCAATTGGTCCAATTCCATATTATTTTCATGATCAACTTATTTATTCTCCAAAAAGGTTTGATTGATGATTAACCAAAAAGAGAATTAGTAAACACTATGATCTGCATTTTGGTTAGCAGGTATGATAATTATAATTACGAATAAATCCTCATTTTTGATTTTTCCTTCTCTGATAACTTGGTATTAAAATCTTGGACTATTAAATATGATTATTATTGTTATTGTAGTATTTGACAAGGTATTACCGTTGTATAAATGAAACTCCTATAGTAAAATATGAACTTCAGTATAGTATCTTACAGTTACTACATTTCTACTGTTACTTATTTAATATTTTTGTAATAATAGTAAATTCCATTGTTTTCATCATCATCATCATCATCATCATCATCATCATCATCATCATTATTATCTAACTACTTTACCCATCCACCCAAAACACAAACTGCGCCTCTTTAGTGAATTTGCCCTCCCAAACGTTTCCTGGGAACTTACTGTTTCAAATGTTTCTAAGACTTGTGGCAGAAAATCTCGACAACCTGGTCTCTAAATACATACGCCAGTGGCTTGACCTGCCTATAAGTGCCACGCTTAGCTCCATTATTCTTTCCAAAAATCAATTCGGACTCAACTTGCAGCTACCTGCCAAAAAACTTCTACAATGCCAAACTGTCACCCGTAACGCTCTGAAGATGTCACCAAATGATAGTATCCGAACATTGTGGAAAAACACAAGCAATGGTACAAATATACAACACGATATTTATAAAAATACAAAAGAAGTTCTGAAAGCTGTACAGACAGAACACAAGGAGCGTTTACAAAGTCATCTTACTACTCAAGGTACAATTCTCTCATTTCTGTTTGACAACTCAACTTCAAAATATAACAAGTTTTGGTCTGAAGTTCAAAGTAAGCTGCCCCAAAATGTATTCAGCTTTATCATTCTTTATTTGAATAACACCAATGCAACTTGTAAAAATTTATCCAAATGGAACCTCAGTCTGTTGTCTTCTTGCTTTTCTTACTTTGAACTAGAAACCCTTCTTCATGTTGTTACCGGCTGCAAAATGTACCTTCAGAAAGGTCGATATACTTGGCAACACAACTCAGCATTACAGTTTTTTGCAGAAGCTCAAATCTCTTGAAGGTTGTACAATATACACTTGAGAGAAGCAAACCTGGATAAAAATGCTTCATGCAAATATGAAAAATATCCTTTGATTCATGATTTACATTCCAGATTTTCAAAATTTAGATTTGTATATCATTGCATTATTAGCCCTTAACCCCCTTAGGACATGACATAATTAAAAGTGCATACTAAACAATGGGCACAAAATTAGATGCTGCAAATTACGTCATGGGTATGCACTTATAATGAACAACTGCAGTTCTCCTGTACATCATAGACTATTAAAACTATACATTTTCTGAAAGTAAAATGAATTATGAATGCAATAAGATCAAAATAAAGACTCTACCTTGATTCTGCTGGCTGCAGTACTCAAAAGAATAATCCACATTTAAGGGATTTTTTGGGGGGGATTCATACAAGAGTCCATTTATTGGAGGAGATTGATAGTGGGGACCTACTTTTTATCTAAATTCCTATTTGGATGGCTTTGTTGTTTCCTATTAGTTTAATATTGAATTGCCTTCCGAAAGAGAATCTTCACTGGTATCAGTTGCAAAGACATCGTCGTTGTTGTGGCTCTCGTTGTCACTCATTTTGAAAGCAAAACTCAGTGAAATCGATCGAAAAACAAGGCAAATGGCAGAACTCGGCTTGGATGATATAGGAAGTGGGGTTACAAAGCTTCTGATTGGCTAAAACTAATCACATGGGCTGGTCAACTGCGTTTTGGCAGAAGATTCAAACTGAGCCACGATCGTGGCCTTTCGTCCTCAACCAGCAAAGCCACGATCGTGGCTCATCGGGGCCAGGGGGTTAAGATATGTTTGGTCAATTTTGTATTACTTTCAGTGAAATGTGTAATGCTTTGAACATCAAAAACAAACACAAGCACTTTCTTTACACCAAACTTTCCAATATAACCATAAGGACTACATACCACATATTCTGTATTAGAAACCAACCAAATGGACAAAGACTGTTACCACTTTAATTTATTTATTTAATATTTATTTACAAATATTTATACAGGATAAAAATGTTTCAATAATTGTATAATTAAAAAGTAATGTATACAAATACTGTTATCAACACATGTCCGGTTTAAAAAACAAAAACAAAACAAATAACTCTGTAAAACAATAAAGACCTGATAAAAACTAGAACCTATGATTTTTCAAAATATCTTTAAAATTCATTTCTGTATATTTACTTCTAAGTTCAAGTGGGAGATCATTTAAAACTTTAGCTCCCATGTAACAAATCGACTTTCTCCCATATTCCAATTTGACTCTTGGGACGTAGAAAAATAGGTTTTTGTTTCTTGTATTCACTTTCGTGTTTGATAATCCAAAATAGTTTTCAAATGGTGGTTTAGCATTTCCAAGTAGAATGTTCCTGACAAACAGGCAAACTCTTTGTTTTCCACAATCCATGATGTTGATGTCAGGATTGACATGTTGACCATCTGCCACAATTTTTCGAGCATGTCTTTTGAAGGACATGATTCGTTGAGCCTGACTTTGATTGGGAACAGTCAAAATGTGAATTCAAGTTCAGTGTGTGATCAATTTCTACTCCAAGATACTTCTAATGATTTGCCACATTGACTTTTTGGTCATTTATCTTGATCACAATATCTCTCTGCTGCAGATTTATCCTTTTGGAAGTGCCAAATAGTAACACTTCAGTTTTTCCTGGTTTCAAGTTTAACAACAATTTGTTTTCCGTGAACAAGTGATAAAGGTTTTGAAGATTGATAATTTTGTTAGTAAAGTATTTAATATTGTTAAATAGGCAAGCCAATGCAAACTACCATGATTAATGAGGTTTGTAATTGTATGTGTTTGGAAAAAATTTTTTTCCCATTATTCTGATTTGCACAGTGTGGGCGGTGTTAACTTTCAGTATTGTTATCCTCAGCATCAGGCCTGTTTCATTAAACGTAAGACATTGAGGGTATTTTAGACAATGAAATCTTTTTGCCAAATGTCTGCAGTTACCAGTAAGACAGACGTTTGGAGAGTACCAATATCATGCTCTATGTTCAGTTGCTCCAGAAATCCTTTTAATCTGGGTGGGGTACTTTCCAGAGCTCAAATTATGATTTGGATGACAGTTGCTTAAACATTTCACATATGTTGGATTTCAATTTTCAGGCCAGAGTAGCATAAAATCTTTTTGCACTCATTTTGTATTACCCTGTGGTCTCCTAGACAAGCAACATCAATAATAAGACATCCCCAGGTATCTTTCAAGAGAACTGTGATGTCTGGTTAATTATGTTTAAGTCGAATATTGGTCTGTGTTTTTAAATCCCACAGAATCTTCAACTTATCAGCCTCAATGACTGCTTGTGGCACATGGTTATTCCACTGATCTGCCACCTGTATTCCATTCTTTCAATAAAGGTTCCAGTGAAGGTTCAAGCACACTCTGTCATGTCACCTTTTGTAATTGCATTGAGCAAGTCGCATGCACTCACTAACAATGTGCATGATTCCCTCTAGGTGTTGGCCACACATTTGGCATAAGTTACTCTTGATGGTTTTATAGTATTTCTTTTTCACAGAGTTTGTGGCCAATGCCTGTTCTTGCATGGCAATCATCAAGCTCTTCATCTCTCTCTTCAACTCACCCTGTGACAACCATAACCAAGAGTCGTCAGTTTTTACCTATTCTGTGTCCCTTTCAAACTTGCCATGGATACCCGTTGCTTTCCAGTGTCTTATCCATTCTTCCTCTGCCCATGATTTATATGACATTATTATTTTTATTTAAGTAAAATAGCTACAATGAGCCCAAATATAGAATAACTATAAAATTTTGTTAGTTACAAATGACATTATCATACAACATATAGCCTTATCAAATTTCATGTCCTTGGAAAAGTTCTGACATGACATTTCATATAATGGACTCAATGTTCATTAGTATTGTTTTCTCCAATTCACTTTTAATAACTACTTCTCCTTTCGTAAACAATTTCATAAGTTCACTTATTGTTTTCTTCAAGCCACCACCGAGAGCTCCAATTACTTTTGGTATCACCATTACCATGTATTCTGGTCATCTCTCCCTCATCTCAAATGCCATTTATGGTATATTGTTACCTTCTGCAGCGATTTTGTTTCCAGATTCTGTTGTTGAGGGCAGGCCATATCACATATCTGAATTAGTTTTCTTTCCTTTTCCTCAAGAGCCAAATCAGGTCTCCTTGCAGTCATTGTTTTTCGAAGGTGTAACTCTAAGTCCCAGGCAAGTTTGGTTTTCTCATTCTTTAATACTGTTCCTTGTTCCCACCTCTCCTTTTACAACCCCACATCCTTCCCAATGAGATTGTACTCTTTCACCCAGACAACTGCCAATATCATCAAAGCTTGGTTGTGTCTTGACAGATATTTACTGTTTGCTAAAATCTTGCAACATGCAGCTAAATGTTCTACCATTTCATTCTGTTTGTAACACACTCAACATCTTCCATATTCCATCAAACCTCTTGGCACTTCCCATGACCTTGTTTCTACCATTTGTTCCAACATATCCATTTTTGTAGATGTTTTGTATGGATGTAGATTCTGTGTAAACCACAGGTGTCATTCTCATTCTTTGTCCCTAAATATCTTGCTTTATTGTTCTTTGGACTTTTGCTGTTTGATTGGTTTTCATTCTATACCTTTCTTCAACATCTCTGACTTTTTTCCATGTTGGTTTCCATTCTGGCTTGACTAATTTATTGGCTAACCATACATTTTCATCTTCAAATCTCAACCTCACTCCATATTCTTTCATAGTGGTCAAGGACTCTGTAATGACAGCATTTTCTTCTTTCAATTTTTTCCTTCTCCAGGCTGCCTTTGTCCATTGGTTGTTTGACTTAAGCATAAAGCACATTACACACAATCTCATCTCTTTGTACATGTCCTTCATTGACTTTAGTCCTCTTCTACCTTCTTCTTTTTTCAGATAAAGTCTCTCATCTTTTGCCTATTTTTCCAATATGTTCTTTGCACATAGTTCTTTTACCTGATCAAGTTGGTTGAGTTCCTTCATTTTTGAATTTGCAGACAAAAGTATTCTCGACAGGATCAACAACAAAATCATTACCGTAACCAACCTCAACCAATGGAAAAACACTTCATCTGTCATTACTTGGTTCAAAACGATTAAAAACAAACCAGATCACAACTTCATTATCTTCGACGTCATTGACTTTTACCCATCAATTAGCCAGAGTCTACTCAACAAAGCCCTTAAATTCGCCTCGACTTACGACAACATCACAGATGAAGAAAAACATATCATCACCCACGCCAAAAGCTCAACCCTAACATACAACGGACAACCATGGCAAAAGAAGGGAGACAACACATTTGACGTTACCATGGGAAGTTACGACGGCGCCGAAACATGCGAACTAGTCGGAAGCTTCCTACTTTCACAACTACAACACCTGGACATCAACATAGGACTATACCGTGATGACGGACTTGCCATTACGAGCGCAACCCCAAGACAGACAGAAATTATCAAAAAAGAAATATGCCGTACATTTCACGACAACGGACTACGCATTACAATAGAGGCAAACAAACAGACCATCAACTTCCTCGACGTCACCCTCAACCTGCACAATGGAACCTACAAACCCTTTATGAAACATGACACTACACTCCAGTACGTTCATCGAGAAAGCAACCACCCACCAGTAACTACTAAAAACATACCAGACGGCATCAACAGACGACTCTCATTACTTTCATCCGACAAAGCATCTTTCAAACAAGCAGCACCTCCATACCAAAAAGCACTAGACGACAGTGGATACAAATACAAACTGCACTACGAACCGACCCCAAATACCAGACGTAGAAACAGAAAACGAAACAATATACTTTGGTACAACCCGCCATACAGCAAAAATGTCAGCACAAGTATCGGACACAGATTCATCACCCTAATCGACAAACACTTCCCTAAAGACCACATACTACGCAAAATCTTTAACCGAAACAACATCAAAATTAGTTACAGCTGTATGAACAACACAAAACAAATCATCGACATCCACAACAAACGCATTCTTAACTCACAAAAGCCAAACGACACCGCTACAAACAGTACTAAGAACAAAAAAACATGCAACTGCCGACAAAACAACACATGCCCACTTAACGGCAACTGTCTACAAAAATCGGTTGTCTACCAAGCAATCGTAATACGCAAAGACAACAACACCACCGAAACATACATAGGACTCACAGAAAACGAATTCAAAACCAGGTACAGGAGTCACATCGCATCTTTTCGACACAAAAAATACAGAAACTCGACGGAACTCAGCAAGTACATCTGGACATTAAAAGACAGAAATATAGACCATACAATGTCTTGGAGAATCCTTTCAACAAACCGACCCTACAATAACACAAACAAAATATGCAACCTCTGCATCAAAGAAAAATTCCTAATAATCTACCGCCCACAATTAGCCACTTTGAACAAAAGAAACAAACTTGTATCTTCTTGCCGCCATAGAAAAAAACTTTTGTTAATGAACACTTAAGCGTACCAACACCAGTTGTAGATAAGATATATAAAGCGCTACTGGAATATTTTTATTTGTACATTTCCCGACGAGTGAGTAAAATCACGAAACAGGCTTGTCGAAATGGATAGTGTAGTTTTTTTATTCTTTCCAACTTATTATATCTTTTATATATTTATATATATAACCTATATATATATGTAATATTGTGTATCCATGTCAAAAAGTGTGACCTGCAAATGTGAGCCACTCTCCAAGAGGATAATTGACAATGCTGGTCCATGCTAGCTCACATCCTCCATATGGACAGACAGACACAGGTACTACAAGCTCCAAAGTTTGCAATTGATGGAAGCAAAAAGTATCAGGATAGGCATGGCAGACACTGCACAAACCTACGGGAAACAATCCGAGCAGACATCAAATGAGCTGACCTCGGGACCACACACACACACAAACACCTGAACCAGCTAAGACTCTTGGCCAAAGACAAGGTCTCATGGAATGCATATCAAGAAGTATTGATTACTGACTCAGGATGCCACCAGACTACTGAACCGGCAGAAACAGTATTAAGTAAGTAAGTAAGCAAGTAAGTTTATGGGTAAAAAAACAAATAGTTTAGTTTAAATAGAAGGCCTCTTTAATATGTATTAAATTTCTTTAGAAATTTGTAATTGTATTTTTTAGTTGTTGTTGTTAAATTTTTCTTAAACAGAAGAGTGTCTTGTGTGGTGTTGTTTGCCCCACAGCTGGATAGCAGCTCTTTCCTGCTCTGCGCTTAGAGCTTGCTACTATTATATGGAAGATGCAGACATCTAAGAGTTTGCACCCCACTTAACATGTAATGAGACGTCATCTGTGCAATAAACCAATTGGTTTTTGTAAATGTAATTGAATGACCCATAAATTGTTTTTTTGCCTTTCAATAGCTTCCATTCTGTTTCCCAATGCCATGTCTCAGTCAACTGAAAATCAGAGGGCAGGAGGTAGCAGTGTTGGTAGCTCATGCAATTCCGTGTTTTTAGCAAGCCCCTACAAAGAAATTTACTACTTAGGCCTTGGTTCTCAGTCAAATATCTATTGTACTTGCAAACTGATAGATCCAGAAAGAGAACTACAAAAACTGTTTGTTGCTTCACTTCGTGGGAAAGTCTCTTGTGTAGAAAGCTGTCAAAAATCAGGAAGTAATGCACAACCACAATCAAATGAGGTCTATTTCACCTACATTCCTGGTAAGATTTTTAGTTTCTTAAGCATTATAATGAACATAAAAATGAGTGTAGGTTCAAATTGATGAAAAATTGTCAACTTTAACTATTAGAGAGGACCATTCAGTATAGTCAAAAGACATTTCTTAGTCCAGGTTCAAGTTAATAAGGGATATGCGCCTCTGCTAGCTAGTGGCTAGTCCAAATATTTTGCTATGCAGAAGTTAAGGAGAAAATCTGTCAATGCCTGGGTTTTACATAGCTTCATCGCTTCCAGTGCTTTGCAGTATATGCATCATGTCTATTGCAACATTTGTTGGGATTGAGCTGGGAGTTTTCTTCTTTTTGAGAAGAGTGTTGAACGAAGGGTCTAGAGGTTTGTAGAATGTAGCAGTATGAGCTAGATAGGGTATTTTTATTTAATTTGAGAAGCAAAAAATGTGCTCTTTGGTCCTGGGTATGGCATTAAACTACATCTAGAGATGACAAATGAGATCTTTGATAAAATGGGCTCCAGACAACAGATTTCCAATGGCAGAAGTTGTCGAACAAGAAAATTGAAATGAAATGCAGGGAAGCCAAAGAGATCTGGCATAAAGAACAGAGAAGTTTAAAAGATGCAAAAGCAATGGACCGGGTGCTATACATAGAAAGAGCTACTGAAATGACTGGTGTCAAAGGTTGTTTTTCTACAGTCAAGTCATCATGGAAAGGGATAAAATCCTTGAATGCTTGACAGAATACATCAGAGAACTTTTTGCAGATGACAGGGGTAACAAGCCAGAAATAGAAAAAACTATGGGGGGACCAAAAATCCTAAGATCAGAAGTTACAGTTGCGTTACAAAAAAATGAAAAGTAATAAGGCTGCAGGACCCGACGAAGTTATGACAGAGATGATTGTTGCACTAAAAGACTTTGGTAAATGTGGACAGCAGAGAAATCCCAGAAGACCTTAGTAAATCGATCTTCATAGGCCTCGCAAAGAAACCTGGTGTAATTGAATATGGAATGCACAGAACAATTAGCTTAATGAGGCACGTGATAATAATTCTACTTTGCACTTTGATGATAAGAGCAAAAAGTAAGATAATACCTGAGATAGGTAAAGAACAGTTGGGGTTCGTTCAAGATGTTGGCACAAGGAATGCAACCTTTGTTCTGAAAATGCTATCAGAAAGATCTACTGAGATGCAGAAGTATTTATGTGTGTGCTTTATCAATTACATAAAGACATTCGATAAAATGCAGCATGAAGAGCCTTTCAAAATGCTAGAATGTTTAGACTTGTATGAAAAGGATTTAAGAGTCTTGTGGATCCTTTGCTGTGAGCAAACAGCATGTATGCAAATCGTAAATGACACAAGCTTAAACACCAACATTAGAAGAGACGTTCAACAGTGATGTGTGCTTAACCCAGATCTTTTCAACCATTACAGTGAGCTTATTCTTCGAGAAATAACACCATAAGAGAGGATTCTCGTCAGAGGACACAGCATGAGATATGCCGACAATACGGTGTTGATTGCAAAGACTGAAAAAAAGTTACAAGAGATGCAAGGCAAAGTGATTGCATCCAGAAAAAGGAAAGGGCTTCCCATAAACTCTAAGAAGACAGAATGTATGATAATTAGTAAACAAAAACAAACAAACATTGTTGGATACTGATCGTGGTCACACTAATAAATCAATTACAGAATTTCAATTCTCTTGGCAGCATGATAACTAAAAATGGCAAATGTGACCAAGAAATTAGAAGACGAGTTGGAATGGTAAAAGCAGCGTTTGAGAAACTAGACAGCATAATGAAGAACAACAAAATTTTAATGACGACTAAGTTCAGAATGCTGAAATGCTATGTGTTTTCCATACTCGTAATGGCAGCTATTGCTGGATCCTGTCCCAAAGTATGGAGAAACGAATAGAAGCAGCAGAGATGTGGTTTCTTAGGAGAATAATGATAATATCTTGGACAGTAAGATTAACAAATCAAGTGTTGGGGAGAGAGAAAGAAAATAACATCAGTTTGTTTGTTCAAATCAGTATCACAACAATTGAAAACCAAATGATTCCATTGTATTTTCTTATACCAAAAGAACGCAAGAACGTCCTAAAGAAAAGTTTAAGAACTTGATAACCGATGACTTGTAGGAAAGGCAAAGATATTCTGCAGAGAAATGAAGACATACAAAAGTGTGTTTTCATTCGAATTTTGACAAATTGAAAGATGTCTC
>RDPX01000062.1:3213665-3226384 GCA_003991215.1 Morbakka virulenta | reverse complement strand
TACATAACAACATGGCTCTTTTTGCCTGTGCGTTGTTGTTTTTGTCACCAAACAGGGCAATAACAAATATCCAGTCTGTATTCAATGCTGCAATACCAGACTTAGTGCTAGTACTAAGACATCTCTCCATGTATTGTCAGCTATCAGGCTAGGAGTGGGGAGTGCTGTAGTCATGAGTTGTTGTCATACAACAACAACCGCTTGAGCAATGTGCCTTTCCTCACTTGTTGTGAGGCGCCACTTGCAAGGTTGAAGTGATGTTTCCATTTTTATTTGGTTATTTTATCTCACTCTTGTGGCTACAGTACATGTGCCTGCATTCAACTTTCCTGGCTTGTTGTTGGGTGCTGAATGTGGGTTTTTCACCCATCCATCACTAGATGGTGTGTAACCACTCGATAATAATAATAATAATAATAAAATTATTAATAATTATTCCTCCTTCTAGACAATACGTTGCCATCTCTTCACTTTGTTACTCAGTGTCCGTACTCAAGTAGGTGACTCTTTAACCAAGCTTTTGTCTTGCCCGAACGTTCACAGATGTGGCAAATGAACTTTCCTATTTTTTGAGCTGAATGCAGATGAGCTTCATTATGAATCTTCGAATGTCTCGTTAGACCATTTGCTGATTTTCAGGCTTCATCTACTGTGAAGGGGGAACAGAGGTCTCGATCGGGATAAGGGGTGTACCATGCTTCATTTATCTTCCTGTTTACGTCTCTAGTGAAAGCCTTGTCAAACCTCTTATATTTTCCAGTGTTGACAAAGCATTTTGCAATAGAGTTAGCTGAGACTGCATTCCTAGCTGTGGCTCGCTTCTTCCTACTGGTCAATCGATTGAGCTTTGACCAGGCCTTCCTGCTGGAGTGCTTCATATCAATGCTGGTTACGGTAGAGATCTAAGACTCCTGACGACGATGGTTAATATGGTCTAACAAATTGCTAGCTGCTACCTCTTTTTCCTCCAGCGTAGTGGCTTGGGCGTGTACTTCAGCAAGGTTGTCACACTGGCGATCCCAGCATGGGGCAAATCCTTTTCGATGTTCTCTTGGTACGTGTCACTTTGCCGTACTGAAAACTTGTGACTGGAATGCTCGAAAGGAGCGATCAATATCTTCAGAGTTGCCTGATGGAAGTGTTTCTGGCAGAGTAGCTGCAGCTTCTTTGAAATTGGACCAATTTGCTTTGTTAAAATTCCATCTTGGTAAAGGGGTTATTGGAGTGACTTCAATGATAGCAGCAGCGAGGTTATTGTGGGTCGATGCTGCAATCGTCAAAAATTATCCCCAATTATGTGACTTGGGTGTGGTATAATACTTGATGAGTCATGGCTGTAGAATGACAGATCAGGATTGGTGAAAGTATTCTAAATTGCAGAATGAAATGGTTTGGGTACCTTGTGGTCATAGAGGAGTTTGAGATCGGCATGGGATGACTATTGAGTGGGTTTCTCGCAATCTGAGTCCCTATTTCGATAACCCCATGACGTGTGATGGCAGTTAAAATCTTATGAGTAAATTACGGGGTGATGGAAGACTGGAAGACCGCTAAACATGGCTCGGTGTGGTTTGTACACATTTACGATACGGATCGAGCCAGAACTTAGTTCGATAGCCGACCATTGCAGTTAGCTTGTTGAGGTAGATCTGTCAATCTTTAAAAAAAGTTAAATCATTTCATACAAGGATTGCAATGCCGTGATGTGGGTGATGTACAGCATTCGCAAGTGTATATCCATTCAGTTTGATGCTATCATCCTTCGACGAGTGTGCTTCTTGCAACACCATTACCGAAACTGAGTGCTTGCGACACAGGTACTGAAGGGCCTCACACTCTGCTTTGGTTAGACCTTCAACATTCAGCTGTAATATTGTAGAACCATTTGGTAAATATAGATCCGACATGTTGCGGGTATTTCGCTTGATGACGACCAGAGGAGCCCTGCACCCTCTCCTGCAGGACGCGACATCTTCATGAAGGGTGCTAGAGATACCATTGACGTCGTTATCTATATCTGTAGTTGAACTATTCATATTGCTCGGGTTGTTGGTGTTAACTTTACTGATGTCTGACGACATCGGCTATTGACAGGGAGGACCACGAGAAGGTTGCCAACTCCCTCCCCCATCACAGGAAAATAGATTGAGAAAAGAATAGGAAAGAGAATTTTACTGTTTTACACTATTGTCAACTGATAATGGTTCTGATACTGACCGACTGCGACCATTTCTACAAATCTCGGAGGACACCAATGTTTCATAAGAATCTTCCAGAGGGCACTACAACTAACGATATTGAAAGCTTTGACAGATAAATAAAAACCTGATACAATGGTATCCGCTGCTTTATACACTTCTCCATAAGATGACCACCAGTGAATATTGTATTCATTGTGCCACGTCCAGCTCGAAAACCACATAATATCCCCGGAATGATAGTAAGACAGATCCAAATCATCAAACAATTCGATATAATGATCAACAGAACTTTCTCCACCGCTTCAAGTAACCTTATACCTCTAGGGTCATCACAATCAGACATCATTCCATTACCTTTGCAAATAGAGAGCAATGTGAAATCCACCCAGTCTTAAGGAAAAGTACTGTCATGCCATACAGGAAGGATGAGCAAAGTTATCTCCTCCAAATAGCAATAATTTCATGTGAATCCAGTTGAAACCTGGTGCTCTACCAGTGTTAATTTCTTGCTTGCTGTTTTTGCCTCAATAATGCTTGGATCAGTCATTATCGCCACAATGATAACATTTTGAGAGGGACCATTAACAACTAATTCATTCATAATGGATTCTCAAAGAGATCAGTAAAATACCCTGGCTCATTGAACACCGTGGACCCATCATTAGATCTCAAAAGTAATATTGCAGGTGAATACATGCATACATGAAGACATGAAGACAAGAAGATATGAAGTATATGATATTGTATTGTATTGTATTTTATTATGTTATGTTATATTATGTTATATTATATTATATTATATTATATTATATTATGTTATATTATATTATATTATATTATATTATATTATATTATATTATATTATATTATATTATATTATATTATATTATATTATATTATATTATATTATATTATATTATATTATATTATATTATATTATATTATATTATATTATATTATATTATATTATATTATATTATATTATATTATATTATATTATATTATATTATATTATATTATATTATATTATATTATATTATATTATATTATATTATATTATATTATATTATATTATATTATATTATATTATATTATATTATATTATATTATATTATATTATATTATATTATATTATATTATATTATATTATATTATATTATATTATATTATATTATATTATATTATATTATATTATATTATATTATATTATATTATATTATATTATATTATATTATATTATATTATATTATATTATATTATATTATATTATATTATATTATATTATATTATATTATATTATATTATATTATATTATATTATATTATATTATATTATATTATATTATATTATATTATATTATATTATATTATATTATATTATATTATATTATATTATATTATATTATATTATATTATATTATATTATATTATATTATATTATATTATATTATATTATATTATATTATATTATATTATATTATATTATATTATATTATATTATATTATATTATATTATATTATATTATATTATATTATATTATATTATATTATATTATATTATATTATATTATATTATATTATATTATATTATATTATATTATATTATATTATATTATATTATATTATATTATATTATATTATATTATATTATATTATATTATATTATATTATATTATATTATATTATATTATATTATATTATATTATATTATATTATATTATATTATATTATATTATATTATATTATATTATATTATATTATATTATATTATATTATATTATATTATATTATATTATATTATATTATATTATATTATATTATATTATATTATATTATATTATATTATATTATATTATATTATATTATATTATATTATATTATATTATATTATATTATATTATATTATATTATATTATATTATATTATATTATATTATATTATATTATATTATATTATATTATATTATATTATATTATATTATATTATATTATATTATATTATATTATATTATATTATATTATATTATATTATATTATATTATATTATATTATATTATATTATATTATATTATATTATATTATATTATATTATATTATATTATATTATATTATATTATATTATATTATATTATATTATATTATATTATATTATATTATATTATATTATATTATATTATATTATATTATATTATATTATATTATATTATATTATATTATATTATATTATATTATATTATATTATATTATATTATATTATATTATATTATATTATATTATATTATATTATATTATATTATATTATATTATATTATATTATATTATATTATATTATATTATATTATATTATATTATATTATATTATATTATATTATATTATATTATATTATATTATATTATATTATATTATATTATATTATATTATATTATATTATATTATATTATATTATATTATATTATATTATATTATATTATATTATATTATATTATATTATATTATATTATATTATATTATATTATATTATATTATATTATATTATATTATATTATATTATATTATATTATATTATATTATATTATATTATATTATATTATATTATATTATATTATATTATATTATATTATATTATATTATATTATATTATATTATATTATATTATATTATATTATATTATATTATATTATATTATATTATATTATATTATATTATATTATATTATATTATATTATATTATATTATATTATATTATATTATATTATATTATATTATATTATATTATATTATATTATATTATATTATATTATATTATATTATATTATATTATATTATATTATATTATATTATATTATATTATATTATATTATATTATATTATATTATATTATATTATATTATATTATATTATATTATATTATATTATATTATATTATATTATATTATATTATATTATATTATATTATATTATATTATATTATATTATATTATATTATATTATATTATATTATATTATATTATATTATATTATATTATATTATATTATATTATATTATATTATATTATATTATATTATATTATATTATATTATATTATATTATATTATATTATATTATATTATATTATATTATATTATATTATATTATATTATATTATATTATATTATATTATATTATATTATATTATATTATATTATATTATATTATATTATATTATATTATATTATATTATATTATATTATATTATATTATATTATATTATATTATATTATATTATATTATATTATATTATATTATATTATATTATATTATATTATATTATATTATATTATATTATATTATATTATATTATATTATATTATATTATATTATATTATATTATATTATATTATATTATATTATATTATATTATATTATATTATATTATATTATATTATATTATATTATATTATATTATATTATATTATATTATATTATATTATATTATATTATATTATATTATATTATATTATATTATATTATATTATATTATATTATATTATATTATATTATATTATATTATATTATATTATATTATATTATATTATATTATATTATATTATATTATATTATATTATATTATATTATATTATATTATATTATATTATATTATATTATATTATATTATATTATATTATATTATATTATATTATATTATATTATATTATATTATATTATATTATATTATATTATATTATATTATATTATATTATATTATATTATATTATATTATATTATATTATATTATATTATATTATATTATATTATATTATATTATATTATATTATATTATATTATATTATATTATATTATATTATATTATATTATATTATATTATATTATATTATATTATATTATATTATATTATATTATATTATATTATATTATATTATATTATATTATATTATATTATATTATATTATATTATATTATATTATATTATATTATATTATATTATATTATATTATATTATATTATATTATATTATATTATATTATATTATATTATATTATATTATATTATATTATATTATATTATATTATATTATATTATATTATATTATATTATATTATATTATATTATATTATATTATATTATATTATATTATATTATATTATATTATATTATATTATATTATATTATATTATATTATATTATATTATATTATATTATATTATATTATATTATATTATATTATATTATATTATATTATATTATATTATATTATATTATATTATATTATATTATATTATATTATATTATATTATATTATATTATATTATATTATATTATATTATATTATATTATATTATATTANCCTTGCTCATTCGCCACACCGTAACCATGTCTGCCCATAAACGCCTCCTTTCCGGTGTTGTCTCCACCAACATGTCCATTTAGGTCTCCACCAATCCACATCTGCTCCGTTTCCGGTATTCTCGTAGCACTCTCTTCCAGCTGGATCCAAAAGTCCTCGTTTTCCTGCTCGTCGCATCCAACTTGGGGCGCATACACACTCGCGATGTTCACCACCACCTTTCCGAGGGCCAACTTAATCCAGATTTGTCTGTCCGACTTTCTTTCAACCGATAGAACGCTCTTCTTCAGATCAGGGTCTAACACAATTCCAACTCCGTTTCGCTTTGCATCCGTTCCGTAGTAGAAGAGCTTGTATCCATCTCCCAGCTCTCGTGCCTTCTCCCCTTTCCACTTCGTTTCCTGAAGGCATAGCACGTTGATTCTCCTCCTTCGCATCATGTCCACAATCTCCATTCCTTTCCCTGTCATTGTGCCAACGTTCAAAGTCCCAACCACTAATTCTCGCTCTTCGTGCTGTAGCCGTAACCCTCTTCTCACAGCCTAACGGCGATCAGACTGCGCGTCGTTTGAAGTGGAGTACGCCATATCCGTATTCTTCTGCTCTGTGTGAATCCGCATCACTGCAGTTTGTCAAAGTTTTTACGGCCGGATGCCCTTCCTGCCATCAACGAGATGTATCAGTTGAGTCACTTCTGCTTGCGGGGTGCAGACAGACGAGACCGTAACAGAGGAAACCGGGTGCTTCGGTTGACGAATCGGTTGCTTGACACCACGCGTGAAGGTTCATCTCGATCTTCCTCTTGAGTCAAAATTGAGAAACATTATTGTTGTTTTCCTGTTGTTATGGTGCTGTTGTCATGGTAATTGTTTAGTCTCGTTTCCATGTGTTTCTGTTTAATTGTAGTGCATGTCATCTTGTAATGAATTCCACATTGGATTTGTGGTTCGATTTGTTGTTGTATGCATGATGGATATGTCATCTTTTCATGTTTGAAATTCACTTGTTGCCTACATGTCTAGACATTCTGGAGAACTGTATTTATTGGACTGATTATGTACAAATGAAGTGGAGATGATTTGATGTGATTATGTTTGGCGAATTTCACTTGAACTGTGCAAAACAGCTTGCGAAATTTCATTTGTAATTTTTCATTGGAATTTACATTTTTGTGTAATAAATAAGTAATCAGGAACGCGATTTGATTTTGGCGATTGACGACCAACTTTACGAAATGAAATTAGATGTAATGAACAGAGTGATGGGTTCGTATCTGTAAAGACAGTCAAAATGCCAAGTAAGAAAGTAGCCCCCATTAACAGCGATGTTAGTAAAGGAAAAAGAAGAGCGAAAAAGCAGGCAAATGGCCACGTTGATGGACTTTATATCAGCCCACCGAATTCAGGTAGAGGAGATGAAACATATCATCTCGTGAAAAGAAAGAAACCAAGTTTTAGTAAAAGCCAAGTTCTTGACTTATGGAACTCGGTTACGACTCCAGTTGGGGGTGCTGCCAAATGGAAGGAATTTGTGACCAGAAGGAGAGAACTGGCTTTACTCAAAGGAACTCCTTATCGTGATGGCCCAGCACCACGGATTCAATTAAAAGGAGATAAAGGTTATCAGCATTTGAATATGACACATAGTGGTATAGACTCAGATTTCGATGAGGAAAGTGATCATACCGGAAGTTATTTACCTGCAACGACTGACTCGAAATATTCTACCAAAGAAGCTGCTGTAGCGCAAAGTGACTCGAAGACACCAAATGCTAGCAATCGAGCATTAATTATTTATTTTTCAAAATTAGCAAGTGGGCAAGATGAGTTGGATGAAATAGATTTAAACTTTGTGGAAAGTTTATTATTAAGTGGTGCTGATATTGACACGTCTGATAGATTTGGACAAACTGTACTGCACGAAGTAGCGAGGGCATGGCATACTGATGTAGCAGAATTTATGTTACAACATAACGCCAACGTTAATAAAGGAGACAGATATGGTAGGACACCGCTTCATGTTGCAGCAGCGGTAGATTACCCAAAGATGATCCAATTTTTAGTTAATAATGGAGGTGTGTATTTTGGTAGTTTTTTCAAGTCATTTGCTAATTCATCAATATAGTATTTAAAAACCAACGGAGAACTTAAAAGATATTACACGTAATAATCATTTACTGTTGGTTGTTAAGTGCTTAATGATTGTAGTAGCAATTTCTTTATTGTTCTAGTTAAAGTTTTATGCTCAGCAGATTATAAGAGAAGTATCTCTCAAAACATAGCTCAGAAGAAAACAACTTGTGGCATACTAAAAGCTAAAATCTATTACTTCCTCAGAGTCAATGAAGTCAAGAATCTTCAAGATTGTCAGAGTAACATGGACATAGTAGGCCTATTCTTCAGCTGATGTCTGGAAAGAACAACTATCAAGATTGTTGAAAGTACTAATCAGTTTACATTTTCCATAAGATGCCTGAACAACTAGGTGATACCAAACAAAATGTCTGTGTTGTTCATTTGTCAAAAACAAATCAAGGTATATATGTGAGCAGACAAGCTGTTATCTTCAGAAAAAGTGTCATTTGAATCACAGAAAACATTTGCCACTTGATGGATACATTCAAAATGCTGATGTTTTTTCTTTTAAAGAGACCAAGCACTGGATACTACCAGACATTAATTTCATTTATGAATGATACTAGCAAACATCATCAAACTCCATAAACAATTCTCACTGGATTGTCTACTTCCATACTCAAATACCTTTATCAACAGAGAAATCCCATCTTGTTAAAGATTTGAACTTCAATGAAACTCTCAAGACCATTCCTGCTAAAAAGAGTGCCTCAGTAATTAAAGCAAAAATAAAATCCCTTCCCCAGGGTGAAGCATCAACAATCTGACCATAAACAAGCCTTACCCATCAATCTACCAAAGTACCCATTGACAGCCATGTGATTAATGACAATGTCTAGTGAAGAGCCAAAACTATGGTGATTTTATCTCCATCGAGCCAACTGAGAAAGGAGTTGTGGCTGTCATCCTTAACAAAACTTACATTGGCTCAATAATAGACCATACACCATTTTTATGTGAAAACCAATGAACCCAGTCAAGACTAAAGTAAGAAATATACTCACTGCATATCAGAAAAAAACATCTCCTTCATAATTTTCTCTGCCATAGATTAAAGCCCAGACTTGCTTTTACCATGATTCTATGAGTTACCAAAATACACAAGCCTATTGTTTTTGTTTACTGTGGAAAACCCCTTCATTCACTTTCAAATAATGCTGACCTCTTCTGTCCATACACATGGGACCTATATCCCTGCAACTACAGTACTGATTTTGTAGCCTTCATCTTGGTTTCCTTTAATGTCACCTTATTACTCATATGTATTCTATTTAATGACACCTTATATATTGTTAAGGACTTGCTTGAACAGGAGGAATCATCAGCAAGGACTTCACTGAAACCTTCTGATATCTTTAATCTACCACAAGTACTCTTTACCAACACATGATTCCTTTTCAACAATGGCATCAGGACCAATTGTGTATCCATTGGAGCTCCTGCATTATTTGGAATTGCTGATATTTTTATGCAAGCACTTAAAACCACTGCATTATCAACTGAAGACCAGAAGCCAATGGTCTGAGTAAGATATGATGATGATGCCTCTGCAGTTTTGAAGAAGGTCACCTACAAGACTTTTTTTTCCACAACATCAGTCTTGACTCAAATATCATATTCATTATGACAAAAGAAGAAAAATGATGACTGCCTTGAGCACTTAATACATATGAAGGTGTTGTTTCCTTACTGTTCATAGTTTTGGTAACCATGAGATAACGGTTAATTTTTTGATCACCTCTACATCTTCAGCAATATAATAGGGCATGCACTGTATGTGATAGACACAATAAAGTTATGATCGATGTTGATCTTATGACCTGTACACCTCTAGTTCAGGATTAAGTTTGTATATTTTTAAATCATTTCATATTTGGTTCCCTATTGTCTACTATGTTGTACAAATGAGTTATCATTTTTAACTTTGTTTTATGAACACGCTAAGTGTGTGCAGTAAGTAAAGCATGTCATTAAATACAAGACAATAACAGTTTAAAGTGTATTTGGATTAGTGCTTTGAACTTTTTTGCTATCAGCAGTAAAAGGGATGCCATATTGTTGCCCATTGTATCCTGCTTCACAATAGGTGTAAAGGGTGGACATTGATGATGGTAATGGTACATATTAGAACAATAATTGGAACAATGGATAGAGCAATAATTCATTGTATCATTGACCAGTCAGACAGATGCCTTAGGTAGCATTAGGAGCCTGTGCTAGTAAGTATATGCAAGTGTTGCTTTATGAAATAATGTTTGTTTTTTTAGCTGACATTAATGCAAGAACATATGAGGAATACCAAACACCAATTCATTATGCAGCAAAGAATGATGCTGTTCAGGCACTTAAAGTGCTTATTCAACTTGGGGCATCAGTTCATGAGCAGGATTACAAAGGAAGGACACCACTTCAAGTATCTGCAGAACTTGGTACATTATTAAGTTTGTAATTAATACCTTTTTTCATTGTCATTTTTCATTATATGTATATTACAAGTTAGAGAGAGAACATAATGTAGTTTAGATAACTAATTATTTTATTTGTCAGGCACACAGTAGATGTCCCAGTGATGGTGTTTTGATGTAGTTTTTAGTGTATCAGTGAAGTACCTTCAAGCCACTTTGAAGAAAACTGTGGGCAAGGGATGACTTAGTGTATTGTAGTCACTAAGAAAGACAGCAAAAATAGTTTTGCCTGAAAAACAACTAAAAGGAATAACAGGATAAAGGGATGGGATAAAATAAGATATAACAATAGAAGAAAATTGTGTAAATGGAATAAATGACATTGACACACACACACACACACACACAAATATATATATATATTAACAGTGCAATGCAAGAGTGATCTTGAGAGTGTTTCTCTCGAATATTTGTGTTCTTTCGTGATATGTTTATTCACAGTCTTAAAGAATGTACTACAGATCTATTTTTTTCACTACAGCTATAGGTTGGGCTAAGACACATAATTTTCCTTTGTTGATTCTGTTGTTGCTTGTTGTTGTGCTTTTTAAATAACTCACAGCAGCTAGTGATGCTTCACAATGTGTTTTGGTATCAAAAAACATTTGCTGAGGCAAAGGGAAAAAAGCAATTAGTGAGGCTTGGAAAGTCCCACTTCCTTAACAGTGTGCATTACACAGTCAAAAACCTGATTTAGATTTGTTGATGGTGAATACTATTTTCAAGAAAAGGAATAGCCATCTGGTAACCTATGAGTCTGGGACAGCTGTGACTCAATTGGACTACATTTTGGTGAAGACAAAAGACAGGAAGTATTTGCAAAATGTAAAAGTGATACCTGGTGAAGAATTTGTGACCCAGCATAAGGCAGTAATTTGTGACTTTAGGATTAAGAAAGTTTCCTGAGAAGAAAGATGTGGAGACTAAATGATGGACAAGTAAAGCAGGTCTTTGAAGATCAAGTGAATGGAATTGTGGGTGCTTGTCCAGGAAAAGAAAACCTAGGAAGTGTGGGCGAGCAATGGGAGAAGATCAAGGAAACACTTTTGAAAGCTACAAACCAAGTCTGTGGCTGGACAATAGGGCCTCCACGTTGTAGAATGACATGGTAGTGGAATGCTTCTGTTGAAAATTATGTGAAAGAGAAGAGAAGGCTGTGGAGTCAATGGAAAAAGGGGTTAGTGAACAAAGAAAGGTATCTGGAGGCCAAGAGAGCAGCTAGGCAAGCAATCTACAAAGCAAAGATGGATGCCGAGAAAAGAAGGTTTCCAGACATAATGCATAGAGATGACCAGAAGAATGAAGTATTCAAGATAGCCAAGCAGATTATCAAAACTAATCAGGATATTACTTGAGAACAGTGTATCAGGAATGATGATGGAGAACTTGCAACAAGTGAACTTGAAAAGAAGAATGCCTGGAAGTGCTATTATGAGAGATTGTTAAACACAGAGTTTTCTTGGGATAGAGAAAATCTTGGAGAGGTAGAAACAGTATCTGGACCAGCCATTTTCATTGAGAAAGAAATGGTGAGGGAAGCTGTAAAGAAAATGAAGAAAGGCAAAGCAGCTGG
>RDPX01000062.1:3168143-3198151 GCA_003991215.1 Morbakka virulenta | reverse complement strand
TGTTTTACTATCTCGACTGCTAGTTTTCTTATTTTTTATTCTAGTTTTACTATCTCTCATTCTAGTTTTGCTATCTCTCATTCTAATTTTACTATCTGTCATTCTAGTTTTACTATCTCTCCTTTTGGTTATACTATCTCTCATTCTAGTTTTACTATCTCCCATTCTAGTTTTACTATTATTTATTCTAGTTTTACTATCTCTCATTCTAGTTTTGCTATCTCTCATTCTAATTTTACTATCTGTCATTCTAGTTTTACTATCTCTCCTTTTGGTTTTACTATCTCCCATTCTAGTTTTACTATCTCCCATTCTAGTTTTACTATCTTCCATTCCAGTTTTGCTATCTCTCATTCTAATTTTACTATCTGTCATTCTAGTTTTACTATCTCTTATTCTAGTTTTACTAAATGTCATTCTAGTTTTACTATCACTTATTCTAGACAATGACAAAAACTGTGAATTTGGAGATCTGCTAGCATTAATGGTTTATAAAGACCAATTAATAGAATGCGTCAAAAATTGCCCAGGTAACGTGAGCCATAAATAGACAGAATTAAATAATTTTCTCGGATAATAGAGCTTAAGTCAAGGCTCCTTTTTATTTTGCCTTATTATTCATTACAGTTTGAATTTCTCAGAGGAAAGAATACACCCTTACCCGACGCCTTGTTATGTTTTAAATAATATTTTGAAAATTCGATTAAATTCCAAAATTAGAATTAAATGAATGGAAATGAAAATGTTATTTTAGGGAGTAAATTCAATATCATATACTTCCGATTTTTGTTTTTCAGGAACTGTTAGAATTTCGAACATCCAGTCGGTCTCACGGAAAATGGCAAGAGTGGAGGACAACAGAATTAAAACGTGATTTACACTATTGTCATCCGCGTTGGCCCGAAGAACGTAAATATTTAGAACAGGAACTCGAGCGAGTAGAAGAAACTACAATATCCTATTTCAGAGACTCATGGAATATTTTCGATTGGATTACCTATTTTTGGGTATTTTCGGTTATTATAACGAGGATGGTCTCAGTGTGGGGCACTTCAAGTTTGTCAAAGACACTACACCCACGTATTCTTGCCATTACTCTAATCTTTATCTGGTTTAGGATGATGAAAGTCATTCGAGCATTCCGATCACTTGGTATGTTATAATTTGGTTTCATTGTTTTGTATTGTATTCGTACTCAACCTCTTAGCTTAGCTTTAACTTTATGAAACTGTAGTGGAATTTCGGGGAGAATATCCAATGTGATGACGCGAATTAACGATGTTGTCGATGAGTTTTGACCACAATAAAAAAAAAATCAGTGGAGATGTATTGGACATGAGTTGAGAAGAGAAATAGGGATAGAGAGGAATATCTTGCAGGCTGAAATGGCATGGAAAAGGGCAAGAGGAAGACAAAGATTGAAGATGTTAAATTGGATGAAGGAGAGATAGAGAGTTAAAGATGGAAAGAAGTTGGGCAAGGTTGTAAGAGATAGGAAAAGGTGGAGAGCGAGAGCACCGCCATGATTCGTCTACGGTATTTGATGCCAAGACACTAGAAGAAGATAGATGAGTTACGTTTAACCAAAGACAGCTAATTAAAAATATTACCTGGTATTAAATTGATACATGACAGCGCTATTTTTCAACATGTATTGATTATTATTTATTGCATATTTGAGTTTGCAGTTTGATTTTATCAGTTACTAGAATACTGGTGAGTGAGATAAATTAGCATGTTTTTTACAACGCGCAATATTAAAAAAATCTCTTTTCTATCATTTACCTGAAATTTGCCTTTCGTAAGCCATAAAATGTGATACTGGAATCCGTTGGGCTAATCCGCAAGTGCGTTTATATTTTATTTTTAGAATTATATCAAGATTGAATTCATTAAATCTCATCTTTTATGTTTCCCGTGTTGACGAATTTCAATCCTAATTTTTTGTTTGTTTAATCTGATACAAAATCCTATTGAATACGAGGGTTTTTTTATCGTTTTTTATTTACAGGACCCTTTATTGTGATGATAAGCCACATTTTTACTGACATCTTGAAATTTGGATTCCTCTATTTTGAGATCTTCATCCCATATGTCTGCGCATTCTGGATTATTTTTGGTGGTAGTATCAATGCAGCAAAGATGACTGCTGCCGGGCAGTCAAGTAAGGATTGGAAAAATTTAAATGATTTGATATATACAGTTTGGATTATAACTGTTGGTGGGGATTTTACATTCGAATCCTTGACAGCAGTGGATCGTTTGATGGCGCAAATTCTAGTTGGAACGTACGTTGCATTATGTGGGGTTGTCATGTTAAATCTTTTCATAGCTTTAATGTCAGACACTTTCCAACGTGTTTATGATAATGCTAAAGCCAACGCTATCCTGCAGCAAGCGTTTCTGATCTTAAGCGTAGAACAATCATTATCCAAAGGAAAAAGAGACAAGTTTAGACGATATTTACATTGTTGTTGTAGCCCAGAGGTAAGTAACCAATTTAAAACAAGTTGCTGTTATCAATGTGATTCCTCTTGAGTTATATATATGTATAATATATGTATATATATAGTTATATATTATATATTATATGTTATATATATGTTATATATATGTTATATATATGTTATTATATGTTATATATTATATGTTATAGTTATATATATGTACTTTAGTTTTGTTTGCAATGTCCAGGCTTACATTCGAAACGCCATTGCACATATGTATATTATACATAGTAAATATCGGTAGTTGTCCTGAAAGAGTGTACTTCTCAGCTATCTTCCTTGTTGTCCAAACCTTTTAACCTTTGCCTATCGGAAGCTTATTTTTCGCCATACTGGAAAGTTTGTAATGTAGTTCCAGTCTTTAAAAGAATCAAGGAACATAACTTTAAGTTTACGGATACGTCTGGTTAAGGAAGAGCTATAGCGCTTGAAATTTCCAAGGCAATTCGAATAGGTGTGACACGCTGGCTTACGTCTTGAGCTTTCTGGTTATCAAGATGTTTGAAAGGTCTTTAAATTCTTCAGTCGCTTCTTGTAGTTCGTAAAATGCGTCTCACATGAGATAGAATTACATATGATGTGTTGTTGTTGTTGATATGGGTGGCTTGAGGAGCCCGTGTCCAGATCCAAAGTGGATCTCGGGAACGTGACCACATTCTTAGGACTGGAATTCAGACAGCTTATGTTCCCAGAGTGGTAACCGAAGATCTCCTTACCGTCCCCATTTGTTGCGTGACAACCAACCAGCCAGTGCTAAATGTGTCAGTGCTAAAAACAGTACGTCTATTACGTACACACTGATCGAGAGAAATTTTGAAAGTCGGTATATCTAGGCCCGAGATATCCAGGAATGTATATCTATCAGAAAATTCTCAGGTGCCACACTTGGAGTCAAAGACTCGCATTGATTGTGGTGCCTATCATTTTGAATACATTCGTCCGAACGATTGTTGCCCTGTTCTCTCCTTTCCTGCGTGCAGGCTGTCTTCTTTAAGTAGCACATATGATGTGTATGCCATTAACGCTGCCGTTCCCCAAAGTTCTATTCTTGGTCCAACTCTCTTTCGTCTTTGCATCCATGATCTTCTAGGTAATTTGCTTCAGTTTATCAACATCTATTCCGATTACACTACCCGGTACTCTTACATTGACAACAAGACAACTTAAGAGGAAAATGTCAAACTTTCGAAAGCTTTAGAATCTGACACTCACGGTGTCAGGGAATTGGGAAGGAAGCGGCTGGTTTCTCTGAATGCGGACAAAACGGATCTAATGTCGTTTGATAGAAAGTTAATGCCTTATCTCTCGCCAGTATTTGTGGAATATCAATACATCTATATTTTCACCCATTAAGTGATAGACTGTTTTAGACTGTTTTCAAAGGAGCGGTCATGGTCAATTGCCAGGGTGTTACCTTTACTTTTAAGTTNTCTTGAAATTTGGATTCCTCTATTTTGAGATCTTCATCCCATATGTCTGCGCATTCTGGATTATTTTTGGTGGTAGTATCAATGCAGCAAAGATGACTGCTGCCGGGCAGTCAAGTAAGGATTGGAAAAATTTAAATGATTTGATATATACAGTTTGGATTATAACTGTTGGTGGGGATTTTACATTCGAATCCTTGACAGCAGTGGATCGTTTGATGGCGCAAATTCTAGTTGGAACGTACGTTGCATTATGTGGGGTTGTCATGTTAAATCTTTTCATAGCTTTAATGTCAGACACTTTCCAACGTGTTTATGATAATGCTAAAGCCAACGCTATCCTGCAGCAAGCGTTTCTGATCTTAAGCGTAGAACAATCATTATCCAAAGGAAAAAGAGACAAGTTTAGACGATATTTACATTGTTGTTGTAGCCCAGAGGTAAGTAACCAATTTAAAACAAGTTGCTGTTATCAATGTGATTCCTCTTGAGTTATATATATGTATAATATATGTATATATATAGTTATATATTATATATTATATGTTATATATATGTTATATATATGTTATATATATGTTATTATATGTTATATATTATATGTTATAGTTATATATATGTACTTTAGTTTTGTTTGCAATGTCCAGGCTTACATTCGAAACGCCATTGCACATATGTATATTATACATAGTAAATATCGGTAGTTGTCCTGAAAGAGTGTACTTCTCAGCTATCTTCCTTGTTGTCCAAACCTTTTAACCTTTGCCTATCGGAAGCTTATTTTTCGCCATACTGGAAAGTTTGTAATGTAGTTCCAGTCTTTAAAAGAATCAAGGAACATAACTTTAAGTTTACGGATACGTCTGGTTAAGGAAGAGCTATAGCGCTTGAAATTTCCAAGGCAATTCGAATAGGTGTGACACGCTGGCTTACGTCTTGAGCTTTCTGGTTATCAAGATGTTTGAAAGGTCTTTAAATTCTTCAGTCGCTTCTTGTAGTTCGTAAAATGCGTCTCACATGAGATAGAATTACATATGATGTGTTGTTGTTGTTGATATGGGTGGCTTGAGGAGCCCGTGTCCAGATCCAAAGTGGATCTCGGGAACGTGACCACATTCTTAGGACTGGAATTCAGACAGCTTATGTTCCCAGAGTGGTAACCGAAGATCTCCTTACCGTCCCCATTTGTTGCGTGACAACCAACCAGCCAGTGCTAAATGTGTCAGTGCTAAAAACAGTACGTCTATTACGTACACACTGATCGAGAGAAATTTTGAAAGTCGGTATATCTAGGCCCGAGATATCCAGGAATGTATATCTATCAGAAAATTCTCAGGTGCCACACTTGGAGTCAAAGACTCGCATTGATTGTGGTGCCTATCATTTTGAATACATTCGTCCGAACGATTGTTGCCCTGTTCTCTCCTTTCCTGCGTGCAGGCTGTCTTCTTTAAGTAGCACATATGATGTGTATGCCATTAACGCTGCCGTTCCCCAAAGTTCTATTCTTGGTCCAACTCTCTTTCGTCTTTGCATCCATGATCTTCTAGGTAATTTGCTTCAGTTTATCAACATCTATTCCGATTACACTACCCGGTACTCTTACATTGACAACAAGACAACTTAAGAGGAAAATGTCAAACTTTCGAAAGCTTTAGAATCTGACACTCACGGTGTCAGGGAATTGGGAAGGAAGCGGCTGGTTTCTCTGAATGCGGACAAAACGGATCTAATGTCGTTTGATAGAAAGTTAATGCCTTATCTCTCGCCAGTATTTGTGGAATATCAATACATCTATATTTTCACCCATTAAGTGATAGACTGTTTTAGACTGTTTTCAAAGGAGCGGTCATGGTCAATTGCCAGGGTGTTACCTTTACTTTTAAGTTGTAATAGAGCTATTTTTGGGTCCTTCTTGTGATTGGAAGATGTTATGGTAGATGTCTTTATTACATCATTAATTAGACCTTGTAACTGTTGTTGTTAACTTTTTGGGTGGTACGTCAATGTGTAGTCTTGATGTCATAGACGGAATTCTTGATCAGGTATTACATGCAGTTGAGCCGGAATTGCCCCCTTTCTTGTGTCACTGCGTGGCAGAGATGTTTTATCCTTGTGTTCATTTTCATGAACTTTATTTTGGTTAAGTTTTCAGGTGAGTTTGCTTAGCTGCTTCACCTTCCTCCTATGACTTTTCTTCCATAACCACTTGAGGAGGGACTGAATCACATGTGTACAAATAGCACTCTGATGTTTTGAACTTTTTTCCCAAGGCACCAGATTATGGAGCTCTTGATTATTTCCTTTGTCCTGTGTTGCTAAACTGTCAAGGATAACATGAACCATTACATTTTGTATAAACTTAAATATGTTACCCTTTGTTTTCTTTTCATTTTGTATCATCTGTTTATTTGATTTGAGAAACGCAATGTATGAAAGAGATCTTTTTTCGTGTGTCGAATGAAACTAATTACAAAAATCTATTTTCATCTCTTTATAGTAAAATTCATACTTTTGCATGGATTTCCGTTTGATTTCATGTACTTCCGTTTTCCAGCCTTGGGATGGTATTCTCAGTCCCTTGCATTCCACAAACTCTCACGACTTAAATTTTTATTTGATAGGAAGCGTATTATGATGATGACGATACTGTGGAGTCAGGAGAATTAGAAAAGATGACCATTCAGATCAAAGAGGTAGTTGATGAAATCGACGAAGCAGTAAAACTGGATTTGGTGGAAGGCGGTTTGAAGGCTCACTTTGATACAGAATTTTCGAAACTTAAAGAGGACACTCACAAAAGACTTGAGGAGTATAACAGGTCACTTAAGATGATTCATACCAAGATCGATACAATGAATCGACTACTTGCAGACCTGCTTGGAGAGAGACCCGGAAGTCATGGAGATTCAAAAGCCACAGGTAGCCAAGGGATTGGCATTGGTGCTGAATTGCCTGAAAGGATACAAACTCTCCCTCCACCTTCAGAGTTGTCAGAATCATTTCGACTGAGAACAAACAAACTAAGAGACACGTTTAGCCCCTCACAAATAGACAGTGCTCACGGTCACAAACGAGTGGAACAATTGCCTTCATACGGGCCATCTGAAGAAACTCTGCGACAGTATAGACGTCGACCGAAATTGAGGGTTTCTCGTTTAACGTCTGGGGTGGAAGATCCAGAAGAAGGAAATAATTCCTAATTGATATATCATTCAATCATGAGTGTACCCATTTTAAAGCAGTGTGGAACATTAGATCTTACTTCCCAGATCTTACACGCGTGTTAGCAGATACCGAATGCAGCTGCAAAGACCCGTAGCCTATAAAAGTGGAGCTGGTTGGCTATGATTAAAGTGCCACTCTTACCAGGGCGACTTTTCAAGTGTTATTAATAGTGTTGCAGGAGTGACTAATAAGTCTGAGTAATACCTTGATATTGGTTACACAACCACATAATAGGTATGGGGGTAGTGCTATTTTAGTGAGGTTCTACTGTATATTTGTGCAAGGTCTTTTGCTGTCTTTCTCACACGACCTATTTTAGTGTTGAGTATTCGAATTTTAAAGCAGTATGTTTTCTATCGTACCCTCGTGTTGATTTGCAGATGGGGCACAGGGAACCAATAAATCATTAGAATACCCTTATGTACGTGTACCATAAAAAAGTAAGACATTAACTAGAAAACATCCACGAAATTTCTGCTCCTTCCACTTAAATGCCTTTAAGCTGCAGAGATGGTATATGGTATATTCTATAATTGTTTTGTAAACAATCTTAATTCAGGATCAGTCATCATCATCACAATCATCTTCGTTATGAATATCATCCAATTGGGCTTCCTGACGCAACAGTAGAACGTCAAACTTTTTGATGCTCCATACATTAACTGATCTCAGTCCTAGACTTCAGTTCCCTATCATGTAATTTTGATGACGAAAAAAGAAACAGTAAGGAAGAGAAAACCTTGCGGTACACACTTGGCTCAGGGTTTTGCTGTAATCGCCAACGTAGGATGACTAGTTCCTTGCAGTACACCCTTGGCTCGGGGTTTTGCTGTAATCGCCAACGTAGGATGACTAGTTCCTTGAAGGTTAAAAGAAGTATGCATGGAATATTTTAAATCATAGCGTTCCAGATGAATTAGTTAAACAGAAGTCATTTATTAAGAAATTTGTGTATTATTAGAGTAGGTTGCTTTGAAGAACACAATGTTTATGAAAAAATATAGGTTTTACTTTTCATTTAATAATACTTGTTGATAACCAAGGCATACGTTTGTGATGTTTTTATATATTTGTGTCGTAATGGATTTCGCAAAACAACAAGTACTCGGCAGTGTCGGGACCTGACTGTAACAAAAAAAATATTCAATCTTAAGCGTTAACTAAGAAAGAAAGAAATCTTCCTAACCTGTATTCATTAATTTGGGCAGATAAGGATACAGAGACTCTTCAAACAAGGTCTTTTTGTTTGCACAGAGGAGTTAACAAAATTGAATATGAATGGGCTCCAATGTTCCTAAATGAAAGGCAGACTTAGCTCGCCCAGTTATTTGGAACTGATTTATCTCCAAATTTGCACTGCATTCGCGTTTTAGAAGCTAATTGCTGTGCTATAGCAGAATCAGAATTTACAATTTTGCTTGTACCTTTAGGTTGTCTTTTTGGTTCAATATGAAAAGCACGGGATTTTTTTCTAAAAAACCTGGGTACGTCCTGTTTTATTCTATCTGTCAGCCTTCAGGATATACGGTCTACCTACCTGGCATCAGACCTGTACTTGTACAACCAAACTTACGTTTTTGTCACGCATCCTTTGTAGACGAAGGAAGGATTTTTCGCGTGCTACAAGTACGTTTAGGTGCTGTAGCACGGTAACATTTAATAACTACCATGCTGTTTTTATTTTCACATTCAGAAGATACCAGTTCTATCGAGGATAGTTTGAAGTATTTAGGTTACTTTGGGGATAAGTGTTTAATAGGGTTTATGAAAGTAGATCTTGTTATTTCAAAACGTAAACAAAACATCCTCTGTGTATTCAAAGGTTGAACTTGTCATGTAGTGTTTTTATTTATCCAATTTTACGGTGTTTTTCTTTGGAAAAGACAAATTTGCGCCAGAGTACAATGGAACAATATTCCGATTACACTACCCTGTACTCTTACATTGACAACAAGACAACTTAAGAGGAAAATGTCAAACTTTCGAAAGCTTTAGAATCTGACACTCACGGTGTCAGGGATTGGGAAGGAAGCGGCTGGTTTCTCTGAATGCGGACAAAACGGATCTAATGTCGTTTGATAGAAAGTTGATGCCTTATCTCTCGCCAGTATTTGTGGAATATCAATACATCTATATTTTCACCCATTAAGTGATAGACTGTTTTAGACTGTTTTCAAAGGAGCGGTCATGGTCAATTGCCAGGGTGTTACCTTTACTTTTAAGTTGTNCTCTTACATTGACAACAAGACAACTTAAGAGGAAAATGTCAAACTTTCGAAAGCTTTAGAATCTGACACTCACGGTGTCAGGGATTGGGAAGGAAGCGGCTGGTTTCTCTGAATGCGGACAAAACGGATCTAATGTCGTTTGATAGAAAGTTGATGCCTTATCTCTCGCCAGTATTTGTGGAATATCAATACATCTATATTTTCACCCATTAAGTGATAGACTGTTTTAGACTGTTTTCAAAGGAGCGGTCATGGTCAATTGCCAGGGTGTTACCTTTACTTTTAAGTTGTAATAGAGCTATTTTTGGGTCCTTCGTGTGATTGGAAGATGTTATGTTACATGTCTTTATTACATCATTAATTAGACCTTGTAACTGTTGTTGTTAACTTTTTGGGTGGTACGTCAATGTGTAGTCTTGATGTCATAGACGGAATTCTTGATCAGGTATTACATGCAGTTGAGCCGGAATTGCCCCCTTTCTTGTGTCACTGCGTTGCAGAGATGTTTGGTCAGAAATTAATGATATTTTTAAAGAGGTTAATGAGGTTTTTCATACCCGAAAAGTCAACATTTTGTGCACTAAGATTTATTTTGAAAACAATATTTAATTGCTTTTGTTTCAATTACGTCTAATCGTTGTATCTTCATGCAATTCGGTCCGAAAAAAATATTCCGTAAGAATAAATATGAGAAATGGTGGGCGGAGCAAGTAAACAAACAACTTGGTTCAGAAGAAAAATGCGTCTTCTATTGCAACAAATGCAAAACTTATACTGAAAATACTTCTAAATAGTACCCATGCACAATTTCTCATTAGTGTGTGTAAAAACCTTCAGAATTTAAAAGTTTCTTATGCATTTTCATCATTATTTTTATGTTACGTTCAGTTTTGTTTTGTTTCGGCACATTCTTGTAAAATATGAAGTAAAATTGACTTAGTGTTACTAGTTTATTTATCATTTTGAAATTTGAAAATTCTAACTGAAATGTAGATAGATTTTTTTGAAGTTAACAAAAATGCTTATGTATCAATACGTAAATATTATATTTTAAAAATTAGGTTTAAATAAATTTCTGTTTTTGAAAATAGTGTGTGTGTGTGTGTGTGTGTGTGTGTGTGTGTGTGTCAGGAACTATAAATGAGTATTTTTAACAGGGATTGATCTTCGAAACAGTTTTACAATTAGAACAAAAGTGCCCTTAAAAAAGTGCTCAGACGGATCTTTTCTATATTCTTTGCAGACCTGTAAATTTTTTCCTGAGATTAGCTGTTGGTATGGGTCTAATCCATTTATGCTCACAATATGAGTTTTTTGGTAAATCTATTGTGTGTGTGTGTGTGTGTGTTTGTGTGTTATATTTTAATGAAATTTTAAGACGCCGATCTTTAGCATAATCTACCGATGTATTAGACATGTCTTTGATAACCATACTAAACGTCTCTGGCTGTCATATTGAGTTTGTATATATACTACTCTTGTTAGGGATTTAGGGTTCGACAAAGACCCCACAGTATCTGAGAGAGGGCATGTATATAGATAATTTAGCACAGAAATTTAAAAGGCATAGAGTAACGAAACGTTTCGCATTTTCATCATCATCAGGCAGTGTTAATTTTATCTTTTTTTACCCATCCGACGTACTGTTTTTATGAAGAAGATGATGAGATAATGATGTGGTGCAAACAATGTAATGTGACATTTCTCTAAGAGAAATGACTATGCGCCTAAATACACTCAGAATTACGTTAACATTCTATCAGCATTTGTCTTAGAAGTTAGTTATTTATGTAATGAATTATATAGTTCATTTTATTAGGGAAAATGATGTCTCAGAATATACTAACCACATGTTCATAAGGTTTCTATGCCTCTGTTCTCTCCATTCAGGCCAGCGTTTGTTCAGAAATCATCCATATCACTTCAGTATTAATATGCACTGGTAGTCATTAATGAGGAAGGTATTCCAGACCACTTATAAGAGATCCAGAAAATGAATTCAACTACTGATATCAAATGCACCGCACAGGAATTATTTACCGTATTTTTCTACACAATTATGTAAATAAAGAGATAGATATATGGAGAAAAAGGGAAAGAGAGAGAGAGAGAGAGAGAGAGAGAGAGAGAGAGAGAGAGACAGAGAGACAGAGACAGAGACAGAGAGACACAGAGAGACACAGAGAGAGACAGAGAGACACAGAGAGAGAGACACACAGAGAGAGAGATAGAGAGAGAGATAGAGAGACAGACAGACAGAGAAAGAGAGAGAGACAGACAGACAGACAGACAGACAGAAAGAGACAGAGGGAGATTTACATGTTTACATGATAACCGGCTAAAGTCAATGGGAAATAATTGAATTAAATTTGGCCCATTCCTATAAAAATGATTTAAGATTGCTGTTTAATAGTTAACCGTGACTATGGAAATTTTTTAATTGGACAAGTGTTTAGTACTTTGGTTTTCATTCTGAGGCTCATTTATTTTTAATGACCAAGTTTGTAGAAAAGAATGCGCTCCAAAGATAACAGTTATTTATAGTGATTCTTAAGAGCGAATTCTTTTGAAGAAAACTGATTTTTTTAGAGGGGGTTCTGTATAGTACCCTATCGTTTGTATCATCCATAGCTCTTTTGACTTTGAGAAACAAATTTTCGATATTTATATACTGTTTTTAAACAACTTTTTGAGGTAGATACGATATTGATTATTGTATAAATGAGATACTGAATGTTTATTTTTTTGTATTTGATTTTTCCCAAGGATACATTTTTCTTCTTACTGTATATCAGATAGAAAGATTGTAATAAATTTCAGTGTTGCAAGATTAGTAACAAATCTGAAAATACCATTTATTTTTGTTTCTTGGGGGGTGTGGTTCTGTAAGGGTATTTGGCCATGGAAAATATTTTTGGCTCTGTACATAACTTTGTAAGATATTATAGTTAAGTGACCGACTTTTTCTCCACTGGGCATTTTTTTAGCGAAATCTTCCAATGAATACAGATTGGGTGAAAAGAGTCGCCCTGGGTCTCGTCTTTGGTTAGTACATTTTATAAAAACGAAATAGCCTTAGTTTTGGTAGCATACCAATCTACATTTCCAACATACCAGTTATTTCGTTTTCAAATTCATAGGAATATGTTTTTTTGTCGAAACAAGGCTTGGAGACCGTGGCTTTGCCAGATTTGTTGTTCTCTTATTGCATAAATCATTTCATAAGCCAGTCGATCAGGAGTTTCACAATTTCGGGTGCATCAAATAGATATTTTGTTTTATCTGCCTAGTTTTCAACGGCGAGCTGGTTGAGAGGGTTCTTGCTCTTGTTTTAGGACAATCCTTCTCAGCAAACTAGCTTATCGATAAAAGTTTATCGGGATTATTTTCCGTCAGTTGGAGCTTCTGTCAAACAGGAAAAAAATCCGTCACTTTTCAGTGACGAAAATATTTAACTAATATTGAAATTTAAGTTTCGGGTTCTTAAGAAAAGCAAAACAAAAAAAATAAACAAATAAAGAGGGAAGTCAGGTGTAGTTTTCTTGTTTCTTCATTTTTATTTCTCTCTGCAGCAATGTATATCACAATGTTAAAGTCAATATTTATATTATTCTTTAGTTTCTCGTCCTCCTTAAATTCATCACTTTCAATCTCTTCAATCTTTTCGATTTCCACATTTTCTATTTCATTCAGTAGGTGCATCCTCGCCCTGCTTTATAGTCTCATTAATATATTTCGGCTCCGTACCTTAACCTTAAACCTCTCTGTGCCAAGAGTCACACAAGGCTTGAACGTTTCTCCTCCACATTTGTCGTTCTGTGGCTGCCCGGCGGGCAGAGCTCCGACCCTCCAGCCAACACCGTTCCGCGCCACTTCCATCATTCTTCGCCACGTCGTTTTTGGCAGGCCTTTTTTCCTCCTTCCTTCAGGTTTCCTCCCGAGGGCCACAGAACAGTCATCTTGTTGATTCTTCTTTAAATACATGCTCAATCCAGATCCATCTCCTTCTTTTCACCTCCTCCCTTACTAATCTTTACTTGCTCTGCCATCTTTAGAACTGTCTTGTTCGAAACGTGCTGCTCCCGTCTTATCTTGATGATTCTTCGGAGGCACCTGTTCTGGAAGATATCCACTTATTTTTCTTCTCCCTTTGTCAGTTCCCAGGTCCCGCCTCCATAGATCCACAGGGCAATACTTGAAAAGAGAGACCAGTTTTTCTGCTGATGTCGCCAGCTTGCCAAATGTTTATCAGCCCCTTCAACTGAGGGCCGGCCAAGGTTATCCTCCTTCTGACGTCCGTTGTTCCTTCACCATCCTTCGTCATATTGGTTCCAAGGTATGTGAAGTTCTCCACCTCCTCCACTTCGTTTCCCCGCACCGTAATCCTCTCCTCACTCCTGCTGTTAGCTTTCATCACTTTTCACTTCTTGTCGTCTAGTATCAACCCAAACGTAGAAGCATTTCATTCAAGCTTTTATGTCTTCTGTTGCAGATATCTCATGGCATATGAAAGAAAGAAAAAGATAACTTGCAGAATCAAGGTCTTAAAGCATTGTTGTAAAGTTCCATCAAATCTCAATTCTCTCAGCGTCTGTTATTCTCCGCAGTACCCGGTCGATCATGAGGAAAAAAAGGAATCCTGGCATGGAGGAGCCCTGTTTCACACGGTCATCACTGGAAACCACACTTTTGTTTCACCTTCATCAATGACTGAGCACTGAAAATTCTCATAAAGGGTCCTGACTATCTGGTCCAGTTTTGTGGTGATTCCATATTGACACATGATGATGCAAAAACGGCCTCTGAATGGAATCAAAGGCCTTTTCGAAGTCAACAAAGGGGATATACAAAGTAGCACTTCATTCATTGACTTGCTCCAAGATATTCCTAAGGATAAATATCTGGTCCACAGTTCCTCTACCTGTCCGAAACCCTACTTGTTGTTTATCGAGTGATGAATCCACTCCTAACTGTATTCTCCTGGTCAGGATCCTGCAGAGCACCTTGCTCCCCAACGGCACCAACGTAACTCCTTTCCAATTTCGACATACCTGCAGGTTGCCTTTCTTTGATATTTTCCATATAAGTCCTTCTGTAGTCCTTCATTGTGTACGAAACTACTTCTTTCTTCCAAATAAGATCAAAAATGCTTTTTGGTTCAATGCCTGTCGGCTCTAGCTTTGCTTTGAGCATCTCTGCAGTAATTTTGTCTGCTTCAGAGGCCTTTCCACTATTAAGGGCTTTCAGTGCAGTTCTTGTATCTTGCAAAGTTGGTGCTTCAGTTGAAATATCAAGTTCTTCTCCCCCTTCCGCTTCATATTGTGGTGGTTTTCCTGGTGCGTCTCTGTTGAGTACCTCCTGAAAATGCTCCTTCCATCCTTCTTTCTGGCTTCTTTATTCTTCAGCAGCTCACCAACCTTCTTGTTTTTTACCGCAGCTGATTGCCTTGTGTTATGTTCTGTCAGTTGTTTCTCTATGATGTAAGGTTGTCCGGTGTCTGTGATCTCTGCAACCATCCCCTCCCGTCTTCCCTCACACTTCACTTCACCCAACTGTCTTTCTACCTGTATTCTTCCTTCCTGCTGTTCTCGATCCTCTCTGAACGGGTACTGTCAGTCCTGGTCTTAATTCCTTCCCTCTCATCCATCAGCCTCCATGTTTTCAATGATACCTAGTTTGCTTTTCCATTTCCTAAACACAAGCCGTGTTGACATGGGCCCTCCTTTAATGTTTCCACACCAGTTCTATAGCCTCAGTTTCGGCTGTGTTCTTTTCCGGGTTACTCCTCCCTGATGTGCAGTATTTTTTCTTGGTTTCTANGTTGTCCGGTGTCTGTGATCTCTGCAACCATCCCCTCCCGTCTTCCCTCACACTTCACTTCACCCAACTGTCTTTCTACCTGTATTCTTCCTTCCTGCTATTCTCGATCCTCTCTGAACGGGTACTGTCAGTCCTGGTCTTAATTCCTTCCCTCTCATCCATCAGCCTCCATGTTTTCAATGATACCTAGTTTGCTTTTCCATTTCCTAAACACAAGCCGTGTTGACATGGGCCCTCCTTTAATTTTTCCACACCAGTTCTATAGCCTCAGTTTCGGCTGTGTTCTTTTCCAGGTTACTCCTCACTGATTTGCAGTATTTTCTCTTGGTTTCTACATCCTTGAGTCGGACAACGTCGATCATTAGCTTGACCTTGTTTTTGTTTCTCTGCGACTGACAACGGAGCTTGATGTTGCGTCTCACTGAGTAGTGGTCTCTGTTGATATCCGCTTCTCCCTATGCCCTAGAATCCAGTGAAGATGACCATCACTGCCCGCTAATCAAGAGATAGTAAATCTGATTCTTCACTCTCCCGTCTGCTTACACTCGCGTTGCCTTGTTGATGTCTTTGTGGGGAAATAATAAACATATTATTAAAAGCCCATTTTGCTGACAGAACTCAGACTGCCTTTCTCCGTTATCATTCTGGGTTCCAAGCTAATCCGCACTCATTGTTCTCTCATATCCGTTGTTATCATTTGCAGCCTTGCCATTAAGGTCCCCCATGATGATGCTGATGGTGTTCTTGTTACATCCATTCCCTGTTTCCTAGAGCTCTTTATGAAACTGCTCCTTCTCATCACCCTCCTCATTGTGAGTGGCATAGTCTTGTATAATGGGCATTCTTCTATAGCTCGAGTAGACTATGGCTGTTGTGATCCTCTTGAATGGGGTCCATTCCATGAGGGATTTTTCTGCTTGTTGGATGGTCATGACAACAACCCCACCCTCGTGACGTTCCTCATCTTGATTGTAAATCAGTGTCTGTCCTGTCGCCAGCTTTATTTTTCCTCCTCCTGTCCTCCTGCATTCACTGATACCAAGAACATCAAGGTGATGCCTTTTTATCTCTTTCACTGTCTGTGCTGTAACTACTCTCTACATCGTTCTTACACTGCAATAATGGTGAATGTTGTTTTAGGACTTGCAAAAGGTCATGTCGGACATTGTACTTCCATTAAGCTTTCATCCATAGTCATGATGCTGGTGTCTGTGATCCCTGCTCCTCCCATTTTTTCTTGTTGAGTTCTTATGTCCGTAGTTTCTCCAACTAGCTGTTTTTTATGGGAGTAGGTACTCGACTTTTCGCCACAACCTCAGACGTGGAAAACCAGGGGGTTTTTTGTCGGGCTTTTCCTACCCTAAACTGGGTTGTTCTATGTGTGAAATCCGTCATTTGGCACCCGAGGGCCACTCCCTTACGCCGTGCTCTCCAAGCGCAAGGATATTTGGCTCGCTATCTTAATTATATAGTTATTTCATAAACTTTTTCATTTTAGTTTTTCCTGGCATATTATCCGAAGAAAATTTTAGAAGTGCATAAGTTTTAAGCGTTCCAGACGGAATTGGAGGTCTGTACTAGATTTAGGAGACATTTGCAGATACCTTATCACCATCAGTGAGGAGAAAGAAATGAGTATGGCGAAATATTTCCCTCGTTATTTGACCTACACTTTAGGATTCTGTATTTTAAATGTAAAGTAGATCGGATCATTTTCTTCAGATTACTGGGAATATTTCGTAAACAACTTCGACTTCATGTCAATCTTTTTTATCTTTCCATGTCGTTTCTTTGTAACACGGAAAGCCTCTTGAAGTGATTTTTACTTAAAAGCTGTAAGGCGCCACAGAATTGATAATATTGAAATGTAGTCAACAGAGTCACGTCTGAATGCCGAAGAGAGTCTGTGTCAAATCATTGAATTGTTTATATCTTCAAGAAGCAAGACACGTTCGAATGCAGTCAAAGTTGGTGGCAGCAAGTAATGTATTCCAGTGTCTTAAGAAGAATTCTTGTGACATTTTTCAACCTGCAAGAATTTTACATGTAGCCACGGATAATGTTATAAGTGCAATAATTACTTCGATACTGGTATATATATACCAGTATCGAAGTAATTATTAGCTATCGATATTGCTCAATAACAGGAATATTAGAGTTATCATATGGTGAAGGATAAAATAATCAACAAAACTTAGTTTAGAACTGTCAAGTTTCATGTTTTCACAATCATCACCTAATATATGGCCAAGCGAACCATGTGAGAATCATATGATGGCAAGGACGGGTGAAGTTGTGTTTTACATCTTTTTCGTATACTCTGTGGATACTATTGTTTATATTTCGACTTTTTACAACATTTTCTATAGATCTTTTGTCGTTCGTCTATGATCTCATGATCTAAAGTCGTGATGGCATTTGGACAGTGCTGCTGGGGAGCCATATCCTAAACATTATCTCGACATTAATTTGACGAAATAACTGATATGGTGAGCAAATCAATGTCATCGTTATTGTATATTGTTTTTAACTATTGTATATTACTTGTTACTATTGTATATTGTTTGATAGGATTGTATATTTTTGTAACTATTATATATTACTATTGTCTATTGTAAATAATGTAATAACGATGATATTGAATCGTCATTGGAGACGATTTTGCCAACTAAAAGGAACCAGGTGGATAATTTTATTCTTAGCAATTAAATTAATTTGAAATCAAAGTAGATAAGAGATACCAAATGCTTAATAGACCATCTTCTGAAACTCCATGAAAATGAACGCAAGACGTAGAAAGCAAATCTGTTCATTTTTTGTCATTGTTTTACCTCCAAAAGAAGAGAAAAGGTCTATTTGTTTTTGAAAATGACTGCTTAAGAACATTGGTTGGAAAATCCCGCTGTGATAGAGTTAGGCTTGTTGATATTAGAAGAGTATTGGAAGCAAAAGATACCATCTTGGACATGATCAAGAAACGTAGAATGAACTGGTTTGGACATGTGAATAGACGTGATGATTTCAGCCATGTGAGAAAATCAACGGGGAAGACCACACAAGAAATGGTCAGACCAAATTCGATGTGATCTTGGCATTCCTCTACTGACAATTGAACGTAAAGCCAAAGACCGAGCAAAATGGAGTGAAGTATGGATGAAATTTGTGATGTTTCTGGGCTCACCTACTCGTGGTTGTTATCGGACAAAGTCATGGTTTACATTGTTTAAAAAAAGCAGAGATTGATTTGAAGAAAGCTTACAATAACAGCGCTGCTTTGAGAAAATATAATGCAAAAATCAAGAGTAGAAAGTTGCTAAAAATTGATGTGGAATTTAGTAGTTAATCATTGTTAAAAGTTTAATTTGTTTATTCAGTTATATACATATTTTACAATATCTATATTATCATATCTTTATTACAAGATAAAATAGTATATTACATCATAAACATTTAAAAATAAATGAAAAATGTACCTTTCACCAAACTAAGTTCTAGCCAGTGACTGTGATTCCAGTTTTCCACCTATTTTATCATATAATTCTTATTTTATGTTTACAATCACAACATCATGGATTACAAGGATAAAAGGTTAAAAGAAAAGAACTACAATGTTTAAACATTTAAAATAAAATATAAATAGGATATTTAAGAAATTGCATGGAGTTATGTTTAAGGTTTCTTGCATTTTTCACAGTAGTTTCATAATAGATTCTATAGTCTACGAAAAATATATTAAAGTTCCAGAATGTCATATTTCAGAAAAAAAACAGAACAACTAGCGAAAATCAATTCTATTAGGAAAGGTGCATTGTTGTATAAGGCATTAAAATGGCTTTAATGGAGGCACTATTCCATTTGGTGACATACTAGACAGCCCTATAGCCTGTCCAATATTCAATAACGTATTGTACCCTAGTACAATTTCCCTTGGCTTTAGATAAATTTCTCTTAATGATCTGTATCAACAAAACCAAATTTTGAACACATGTTTTGCTTTTGTTTGCCAATTTGGTTGTACTTCTGTTTAATAGTTTGAAGATTTCATAAAAGCAGGAAACCAAAAACAGTTAGGAAGCCCTCTCTTCCCAGAAGAAAACAAATGTCATATTAATGAACTATTTTTTATACTTCCAAGCTTTTTAAAGAAAATATACAAAGAAAAAAAAACATGAAACGCATACGTTAATTTAAACACCAAAATTACAATGTTATATTAACATTACTGAGTCCAATTTCTTCTCCTTCCTACTTCCTTTTCAAAATTTTTATTTACATGAGTGAAGGTGGAAAACAAGGATTTATTTTTGCCATAAATTAAGGGGGAAAAAAGAAGAGGTAAGTAAAAGAATGAAAAAAGATGAAAAATAACAAAGGTTTTAAATGAAGAAAGATCATATTCACAAAATTAGGAGGACCAAGTAAAATTAAAAAAGCTAAGATTTAGAAGAGAGAAACCTAGTGATAAAATAGCAAACAATTGAGCTTCTCATATAAGCACTTGTGATAAGAAGTTTGAGCAAGAGTGTTAAAAAGCTGTCAAGCAAGGAATATGAACAGATGGCTCATTGGAATAAATTCAAGAGAAGTAGAAAAGAAGTAGCTGGATAAAGAGGAAGATGCCACTTCACAACGATAAGAACAAGGGTGGAATTGAGAAGGGAGAGCGTAGTATAATGCAATGCAATTCAATGGTAAATGCGTTAGAGGAAACCGAGAGATCAGTCCAGATCTCAAACTCAAAGATGATACAAAAGCTCCATGCAAATTCTGATTTATGTTTTATAGATATGTAGGATTGCTTTAACAGAAATATATGAGAGAAATAGGTAGAGAGGATCTAATTGTAAAGGTATAGATCTGGCATCACTTCATTGTATTGACTGCATGAAATGTTAATGCAAAAGATAAGTATAAAACATTTGAAAAATTATTTAAAGAGAGAGACGAATTATTCATAGGAAGAGGAAATGAGTTGGCAGATCTGTGTCTGTTGCTAGTGTGAAGTTTAATGTTAGTCAAAACAAAAGTCACAAGGGATTGGAAAACAATATTAACTCTTGATTCAATATTCTGCAAATAGTGTTTTGGATTAACAATTATTTCATTTTCATTATACAAATAATAGATTCAGATAATAAATCAAGAGTAAGCAAAAATGGGGAAATCTACAAGAACCTTTTATATATATTGAGCGATTAAAATTGTGATGAACTTTATAATTATTAAAGCCTGTTGAGTTCTTCAATTTTCAATTCCAAATTTCTTTACAACAAAACTTATAACACGACTAATATGCTTTAGTTAGATATATTAGTTAGATATATATATTGTACAATATATATTATACACTATATATTACCAAATTTAGAACTTTGAGCAATAAAAGACCGAACTTGAAGTAAAATCAGCTTGCAAGATCAACTCAGCTTTATTTTTGAAATGCACAAGCAATCTCACTGACAAAAATATAATAATTAATGTCAGATAACAATAGATATTCCTTAAATAGTTTATCACGACGACAATTATAATTAATTAGCGATAAATTAAATTACAGAGAACATAGTACTAGTCCCTGTTACACGTGCACAATAAACATTCTGTTTTGTTGGTGTCCTATTTGAAATCAATCAAGAATATATCCAATACAACATGGTAATGTAATGGTATTACACTTCATTCCTTAAAACTTGTCATAACTCATGAATAAATATTTAATAAATTAATAAAAAAGAAAAGAAAAAATACATTAACTTGAAAAAATTACAATCAAGCTATTTTAAGCTTTCGTCATCAATATTAAACATGGTATCTAATGTTTATATATATATATATATATATATATATAATGTTTCAAATCGGGGGAGTAAAGTAAAACTAATGAAGCGTCTCCTTTTCAAAAGCAAATACAGTACATTTGAAATAGTGCAAAAAATAATTGTATATATGACACATGGATGTAATATTGCCTTACAAGGAAATTGGGATATTTACTCCTTGTACACGTTATGTTGAATTCAGCTTAATTTACGCATAGGTATGCATTCACATTAACATACATACAAGTGCACTCTGTTAAGCATACAAAGCCAACAAATGCCAAACAAAAGCTGAGTTCAGTTTATGTCATTTTGGAAATACTCGCTGANATATATATATATATATATATATATATATATATATATATATATATATATATATATATATATATATATATAATGTTTCAAATCGGGGGAGTAAAGTAAAACTAATGAAGCGTCTCCTTTTCAAAAGCAAATACAGTACATTTGAAATAGTGCAAAAAATAATTGTATATATGACACATGGATGTAATATTGCCTTACAAGGAAATTGGGATATTTACTCCTTGTACACGTTATGTTGAATTCAGCTTAATTTACGCATAGGTATGCATTCACATTAACATACATACAAGTGCACTCTGTTAAGCATACAAAGCCAACAAATGCCAAACAAAAGCTGAGTTCAGTTTATGTCATTTTGGAAATACTCGCTGATAATGAGGAAACCTTGGATAATATTTAACAAAATTATTTATAGAGGTGATAACGAATAGTATTGGAAGAAAACATAAGAAAAGATTCTGTGGCCACTTTACCACAAAAAGGAAGCTAATATCCTGAACACAATGAGAAAAGTTAAAATAGAAATTTAGTTAGACAAGTATTTTCATTAACGTACAGGTAAGCTAATGCTTGTAAAAATGAAAAATGCCTAAAGAAAATTGAATTAGATCGAACATCTTGCTTAAATAGAAGGCATGATCATGGTTTTGTAAAGAATAAATATTGTGGAAATAGAATTAAATCTAACATATTGTTTAAATGAGAGGTATGAGCATGCATTTGAAAATAATCAAACTTGTTGGATATTGAATGATATCGATCATCGTGCTTAAATGGGAGGTATAAAAATTTAAATTTTATGGAATACCTTGTTTTAATGGAAAGTATGGTAATGCTCTTGCAAAGAATATAATGTAGTGAAAATGTAGTCATATCGATCATCTTGTTTGAATGGTAAGTGTTGAAAATGGAACTAGACCTAACATCTTGTTCGAATCGGAAGTAAGATCATGCTTCAAGACAAAATATAATGTTTTGAAAATTGAATTTAGTCCATGAATGCAACGTATGATCATGTTTTCCAGTAGACAAAAAATGTGTACTGGAAATTGAATCAGAATGATCATCTTATTTGAAAGGAAGGTAGGATCATACTATTGAAAAAATATAATGTTGTTGAAATTGAATTATATTAAGCATCTTGCTTGGATGGAAGGTATGATCATACTTTTGGAAAGAATAAATTGTGCTTACCTGTGATAGTAACCAAGTTACGTAAAAGTTATATTCTTGGCTGTAATGATATTGAGGGCCAAATGTTGCTAATTACAATAGTAATAATAATGATATTAATTATCATTATAACTATTATCATTATGACAAAATAATTAAACAATATGGATGATGATGATGATGATGATGATGATGATCGTCATTATCACTATGATAACAATACTGTTGTGATGCCAAGAAATTTTAGAGATGATTGCTGCAATGAAAATACTGATAGTCTTGTGAATTGTATTAGTAATATTGATTTTGTTCACTTCTTACACAATTTTTGAATGAAAAACGAGGTATATTATGATTAAAAATGATGACGAAACTACTAATAAGAAGAAAAAATTCAAATGTGAAGTAAAGGTTGATCATAAACAAAATGATGATGATCGAAAGAAATTAAATATGACTAATATACAAGCATGAATATCATGCTATTGAGGGTGACAAGAATTATGGTGGTATTTTAATAATAAAGGTTGTGGTTGTGGTAATGTTAATGACAATTGTTATTTTCATCATTATTATTATGATAATAGTGATGATAATTATGACAGTTATGCAAATAATGGTTGTTGTAATAATAACAATATTAATTATGCTGATGATAAAAATAATGATAAAAACTAACTAGTGATAATGAATACGATAGTAAAAATGGTTATGGTGATTAATATAGTAATGGTTCTGATGATAAAGATAGTAATGATGAAAAGGAGATGGTATTGTTAATGGTTATGCAGATTATAATGATAACGACAATAGTGGTCATAATTTTGATATGCAGGGTGACAATTTCAGTGTAGATGGACTGGATGGACGGTGGGGTCTTGAATGTGAAAAAAGTTAAGAAAGTCGAGCTTCCTCAAAGTGATCTGCTATGTAATGCAAATAAAAATTGCAATTTTTGCCAATTATGTTAGGAATATAATCCAAATTATATTTTAGATATTGAGTTGAAATATTTTACCCTCGACGAATAATACAAAATTATGCTTACTAAGAAAAGGTCATCACAAAACACTATGCTTTATCTTTATCCTACTCCAACAAAAGAGAAGATTTTCAAGGTATTTTAAAAAATTAAGGCAACATGAGCAATCCATGTAGAGACCATATACTTCTCCTACATTAAGTGTAGTTTCTATCAATGACTTCTTTGCTACTCTAAATTGCATCCTATATTGATAGTTAAGATGTTACTTGACATGATGCAGGAAAGTTTAACACTACTCTAAACTAGTAAAATCAAGAAATAGAAACAGAAAGCTGATATTCCCTCCAAGTATATATATAAGATACAAGGTAAACCTTTAAAAGAATTAAGTTTGCAAATCTCTTCTGATAATAAAACCAACCCAACTTTACTGTCCACAACATTTCCACATGGCAGTTAGCTTCCAAGGTGAGCCAGCATAAGATTTGGTATGTATTCCTTTTCCTGATACTAAAATTAGAATAAAGACATAATCTTTCATAGAATTATTTCGAAGTATTTCAATGAAAATCAAATCAATAGAATATTTGTTATAAAGTGAATTAGTTGGCAACATAGCAGCTGTAGTTCACATGATATGGCTGCTAAGAACTTAATTCAAGTTTAAATGTTCTATATATGTCATATATATTCCATCATATATCAAATTTTATATTGGTATGAATTATATTCATAAATCAGTAAGGTTTCGGAGATTATTTATATGCACTGACTTGTCATTATTACTCTTATCATATGTTTTTTAAGATGTTAGTAAAAATATTTCTTCTTAAGCCCATTATATTTTGGGGGGGGGGGCATGACCTTGGTTTCGATCTTAGGCAGAAGGTGCTGTTGGCTAGGAGAATTTCAAGTCAATTTAACTTCTCTTGGTATTTTAAGTGATAGGTTTTTCATAAATTTAATCCCTCTCGGTAACTCATTAATAATATTTGGAGAACAATAACAGCACAGTAGATTATCATGTCACATAGAAATAAAGCTATTTCAAAAATTCCTTTGTGTAGATTGTTTCCAGTGAGGACAGGAAACTGAAAGTATTTTAGTGTGAAGTTATTACTAAAGTTGCAGTAGTTACAGTCGGTTTGTACTTTCATTACATCTTCAATCCTTCTCTATAAAATGGAATTGTTTCCTATTCTCCACGGTAGCGCAATGCTGGACCAGATGGATAGTCTAGCAATGCACTGCCTCCGTAAGGATTCAAATACAATTCGTAATCCTTCTCTACATTTCGTTTAAACATTCTATCTTCTTCTTCTTTCTTTCGGCAGCTTCTGTCAGGGGTCGCCACAGTGGATCATGCATCTTCATTTGGTACGGTCCTCAGCGTCCTCTCTTCTCACTCCCAGCGCCCTCATGTCCTCTTCAATTGCATCCATGTAACGTCTCCTTGGTCTTTCTCTTTTCCTCCTCCCAGGCAGATGCATCTCTAACATTCTTCTTTCGATATAGTTCTCTTCCCTTCTCATCACATGTCCAAACCATCTATGTCTTACCTCTCTTTGTTTCAATCCTAATCTTCTAACATGTGCTGTTCCCCTGATGTACTCATTTCGGATTTTGTCAAGGCGTGTGACCCCAAGCGACCACCTCAGCATTCTCAACTCAGCCACTTCCAGCTCATCTTCCTGTTTCTTTGATGTTGGTACCGTCTCAAGCCCATACAATAAAGCTGGTCTCATTACTGTCCTGTATACTCTTCCTTTCACTTTTGGTGATAGCCTTCTGTCACACGGNATATAATATAATATAATATAATATAATATAATATAATATAATATAATATAATATAATATAATATAATATAATATAATATAATATAATATAATATAATATAATATAATATAATATAATATAATATAATATAATATAATATAATATAATATAATATAATATAATATAATATAATATAATATAATATAATATAATATAATATAATATAATATAATATAATATAATATAATATAATATAATATAATATAATATAATATAATATAATATAATATAATATAATATAATATAATATAATATAATATAATATAATATAATATAATATAATATAATATAATATAATATAATATAATATAATATAATATAATATAATATAATATAATATAATATAATATAATATAATATAATATAATATAATATAATATAATATAATATAATATAATATAATATAATATAATATAATATAATATAATATAATATAATATAATATAATATAATATAATATAATATAATATAATATAATATAATATAATATAATATAATATAATATAATATAATATAATATAATATAATATAATATAATATAATATAATATAATATAATATAATATAATATAATATAATATAATATAATATAATATAATATAATATAATATAATATAATATAATATAATATAATATAATATAATATAATATAATATAATATAATATAATATAATATAATATAATATAATATAATATAATATAATATAATATAATATAATATAATATAATATAATATAATATAATATAATATAATATAATATAATATAATATAATATAATATAATATAATATAATATAATATAATATAATATAATATAATATAATATAATATAATATAATATAATATAATATAATATAATATAATATAATATAATATAATATAATATAATATAATATAATATAATATAATATAATATAATATAATATAATATAATATAATATAATATAATATAATATAATATAATATAATATAATATAATATAATATAATATAATATAATATAATATAATATAATATAATATAATATAATATAATATAATATAATATAATATAATATAATATAATATAATATAATATAATATAATATAATATAATATAATATAATATAATATAATATAATATAATATAATATAATAAAATACAATATAATATAATATAACAAAATATAATATAATATAATGAATTCTAATATATTATTATGTTTTATAATTATTTATATATATATATATATACTTTTGCCAAGTAAGCAGATGTAGCAAGACTCTAAAATGATAGAAAAACAGTAATAAAATTGTTATATATTAACCATAGATTATCAAAAAATTAACATTTAGAATCTTACCATGCCACAGTTTTCCATCACTTGAAAAGTAACAGCTTGTTCTAAAAAATGATCAAAATTTCAAAATATAAAATGAACGTTAACATGTATGTTATGTACTTTCGCTAGTTGCCACTCAATGCATAAAGTATGAGTTGCAGGGATGGTATTATTTTGCAGACCTTATAAAAAGAACTGGATTAGTCTTTGCAGTAATAAAGTTTTAGTATCTGGAAAAGCCATAAGAAATGTGGGGTTACATTGTCCTAAGATTAAGCAACCAGGATTATCTGGATTATCTTTTCAAACCAATGAAATGGGGAACACTTTGCTGATCCTCAGAGCTATACTGCATGGAGCCTTATGCTTCTGATAGAGCCATCCATGCCAGACAGGTCGAAGGGGAGAAGCCAGACTAAATGTGATACCTGATCCTCCAGGCTGGGGTGTTTGGTTGTGTTAACGATCCACTTGTGTAAAATATCTATGTTACAGAAACTCTAAACATCATGACTCACAAATATTAGGGAGCAGCGGAGATAGGCGACGATGGCATTTTGACGAAGCTGGGACAAAGCCTTCTGGGAGCTCAGTTTCTGATGGTATCTTTTGCTAACTCCAAAAGACCCATTAAAATCGGACATTGGAATGTAAGATCTATGTATCGGAGTGGAGCAGCTTCACAGGTCTCACCGGAGATGGATAGTTACAGATTGGACATCCTTGGAATCAGCGAGTGTAGATGGACGAAAGCAGGTAAGATGAAGTTGGTCACCGGACAAACACTGACCTACAGCGGTGGTAAAGAACTGCATGAAGTAGGTATTGCCATTGTATCTGCCAGCAAGCAATGAAATTAGAGTGGACACCAATAAGCAAGGGGATCATAACAACGAGATTCCACCCGAAATATAAGAGAGTGACTGCTATTCAAGTCCACGCACCTCATAATGAAAAAGAAGATACAGAAAAAAATCCAATGTTACCAAGAATGCCAAGAAACTTTGGATGGGTGCAATAGAAATGACATGATAATCATCATGGGAGACCTGAACACCAAAGTTGGAAGCGACAACAGTGGTTATGAGAAAACGATGGGTATACACGGACTTGGAGAACAGAATGATAATGGGGAAAGGTGGTGCGAGTTTTGTCAAATGAACGGATTGGTTATAATGGGAACTCTTTTTCATCACAAAAGCATACACCAAGCGACCTGGGTGTCGCCAGATGGAAGCACAAAGAATCAGATCGACCACTTGTTGATAAGTGGACATTGATCGGCATGTGAAGAAAAGTGTGAGGGAAAACAGGAGGTAGTGGCTGCAAGAGAAAACAGAAAGGGCCAAGAATGCAGCACAATATGGGAGACAGAAAGAAATGTAAAGAATAGTGAGTCAACTCATTGGACAGAGTTTCAGACAGATAGCAGTAGTCAAGAACAAGAATGGAGATTTGCTGAAGAGTAACGAAACCAGACTAGAAAGATGGAAAGATAACTTCCATGAAGCTCTCGATAGAGAGGCACCAACTGAGCTACCAGAAAATGACACCGAGCAAATAGAATACCTTGACATATCAATAGAATAACCTGTAATTGAATAAATTGAAGCAACAGTGAAAACGTTGAAAAATAGGAAGTCCCCTGGAGAGGACCAAATCATTGCAGAGTTGTTTAAGACAGACGTTTCAATGACCAGCAAAAAGATAAAGCACGCTTTTGACCTTATTTTGGAAAATACTAGAGTTCCAATGGAATGGAACACAGGTCCTATATGCAAGATCTCCACGAAAGGGAACAAACAAGAATATGGAAACTGGCGAGCAAAGTGCTTAGCAAGATTATCACCAGCAGGATACAAAAAGAGGTTAATGCAAATCTCAGGAAGGAACAGGCAAGATTTAGAAAGGGCAGAAGAACAGTCGACCTGATCTTCATTCTTAGAAATATAGCTGAACAAGCGAATGAATGGAATGTCACTCTTTAGATCCATTTTGTTGATTTTGAAAAGGAATTCGACTCCATTTACCGTGATAGTCTTTGGAGGATAATGAGACAGTACGGAATTCCCAAAAAGGTTATAGAGATGGTCAAAGCACTGCACAAAGACTTCCAGTGCTGTGTAATTGCCGAAAATGAGACAACTGATTGGTTTGCAGTGAGTATTTGAGTGAAGCAGGGGTGCTGCATGTCAGGATTTCTGTTCCTCTTGGGAGTCGACTGGGTGATACGAAGAACAGTAGATGCCGAAAGAACGGTTATCCTGTGAAATTTTACTATTATGCTGGAAGATTTCGACTTTGCGGATGACATCACTCTATCATCAACAATGCAACTTCTACCGCACAAAACTAGCAAACTGGAATACAATGCAGCAAAAATTGGACTGAAAATTGGAATGAAAATAAATGCCAAGTCATGAAAACGAACAGAAACAGTGACAGAAAGTTGGAGGTTAAAGAGAGCGAAGTGAAAGAAGTAGATAGTTTCACATATCTAGTAGCCATCATTAGCAAAGATGGAGGTACGACAGCAGATAACAGAAAGAGGATTGCTCTGGCAAATGCACAAATAAAGAGACTATCTGAAATATGGAAAGCCAGCGACAGGAGTCTCGTCTTGTCGGTGGAATTGGATAGAACACCTGTTAAGGAAGGATCCGTCAGACAACTGTAGTGTTGCCCTCTGATGGACACCAGAAGGGAGAAGGAAAAGAGAATCGGCCGAAAACAACGTGGGGCAGAATAGTTGAGATGGAGCGCAACAAAGCTGGCTGGAGTACATGGAATGCCACACGCCTTTTCAGCTGCAGACCGATCCAAGTGGAAGAGTGATGTCGGAGCCTTTTGTGCCTTCTGGCACGGAGAAAATTAAGGTTAAGGTAAGGTAGTATCAGAGAGAAGAACCAATTAATACACATAATTTTAAAACACAGGACTCTGTAATTCTAAACCTTGGCAATTTTTGAAAATGCATGATGACAATGATAGTAAAAATGATGTTAATTATAATTTTAGTAACGATTATTGGAATGATGAAAAAGATAATTTGGAATAATGACTGCACAATAAATAAATAATAATTATTATTAATATGAGAAGAGAAGTGCTTGTAAAGACAAAGCAGAAATTAATTGAGATATTCGCTTACCCCTGTCTTTTGTAAGCGCAGACAAAGAAAATATTCTTCTTTTTGTCAAGTAGAATTAGCCGCCTTTGGTACCCTTTTGGAAGTTCTGAGGATAAAACGAAGAAAATCCGTTAGTCAGTATAATAGAATGTAATACACATACACACATAGATTATATATATATATATATATATATATATATATAT
>RDPX01000062.1:3105406-3122059 GCA_003991215.1 Morbakka virulenta | reverse complement strand
ATCTTTGGAAGTACCGCACTCAATGTGTTTCTCTTTTATTCATTAATGAGTGGGATACAACGTTTGTGTGTGTGTGTGTGTGTGTGTGTGTGTGTTGTACATGAAATATAGCTAAGCAAAAAACAAATTATAGGTTTTAATAGTATTTTGGGAAAATAAAAGAAGTAAAGTAACCATCTGCGCTGAATTAGCTCAGAGCCGTTCTTACGGTGAAGGCAGAAAAAAACGAGAGGGAAAAAAACAAGCTAACGTATTTGCGAAGCTTTGACAAATGGGTCGTCCATTGCATACCTGAAAAGCTAGAGAGCCGGTAAATGAAAAAGATCGAATTGGTAAAAGATAAAGATCACCGTTTTCAACTCCTGTGACACACAGGTGAGAAAATAAAACAAATGCATACTCACATAGTAGTACCGAGTTACAAACACACAATTCAGAGATTTTCAACAAATCTTCTTGATCTCCGCCTTCAGTCTCTCGACTTTTAAGGCTGAAGGAACAACCACCACAGACATAGACTTTAACTATAAAACTGCCCCTTTTGCTAGGTCAAGTGGGGGGAGGGAGAGGTGAATCAGCACTGTGATAACTTCTACTGTGTTTTCCGCTTACCTTGAACGTGATCTGTAGTTTTTAATTTGACAGACCTGCCCTTTATCAGAGATTACTATGGTTTCATCTGTGACTCAAGATATCAACAAAAAGGTATTTTGTCTGGTCTGAAAATTTCTAAATAATGACATGAGCAGTAAGGTTTTCGAATAATTTCTTTTGAATAAACATAAAAAAAAGACTAGAAACAGCAGATACCACTTTAAGGTACCATAGATAGAGATAAAATTCGAAAAGTGTGCTCTAAGATATTCAGGAACTAAAGTTGATAAGAATTTCCTCTTAAAGGATGAACAATTGTAAGTCGCCACTCTTTTGAAGAAAAAATCAAAACAAAGTTTTTGTTTACATATTTTTATTTTCTAATTTTATAAATAAAGTGATTTGAAGCGTATTTTTGAAAATATTTATTGATTTTATATATATTTATATATATATTTTATATATATTATATTTTATATTATATATATATATATATTTATTTAATCCACTTAAAGTATCAGGTATCGTTATTACGTCGTATTGCACAGAAATGTGTTGACAATAACTTTGAGGAATCTTAATCACACCGACCAGACTTGACTCTTTCCATATCAGTTGCTTTAATGATATGAAATTGCTGACAAATGCTTTGAACATGAAAAAGGTCAACTTGTGGAGGTTTTCGTAATCCTGCCCAAACCACTTTGGCTATACCAGAAGGAGTCTGAAATAACTATACCAGAAGGAGTCATTGTCTCTGTTGACTTGTAGATCATCAGGACTGGGAATTTAAACCCAATGCACATCAATACAACAAAATTTTCCAATAAATATAAAAGAACATTTTGTCATTCTTATGTTATTGAAAGTATATATATACCTGGATTAGAAAAGGTAAAAAAGAAAGGAAGAGTTTTAGTCATACCTTCACAATTGAAACCATCTCCTTGAAACCCTTTCAAACAAACACATGTGAATGAGCCGTTAAAGTTGACACATTTGGAATGTGCTCCAGAACATATTCCTTCCACTGTCTTGCATTCATCAATATCTATAAAAAAAGCCAAATTATTGGGTTACAGCGTGCCATTAAGTAAAAACGCGCGCGCGTGAGTGTGAGTGAGCATTAATGGAAGAAATAATTAGGCGAAAAGACGTCACAACAATACTGTTAACAATAATGAAAATAACAAAATTAGAAATGACAAATTTTAACAAAGTTAGTTACAAGCTCGGCGGAGCAAACAATGCCAGAGGAGAAGAAAAAAACTCAGCTGCAGGCTGAATGACACAGGAGGTCAAGGAATTGATAACTCGAAAAAAGCTCATGAAACAAGACCCAGTGCAATACAATCTAGTTAAGAAACTAGTCAACAAAAAAAATGCAGCCAAAGAGAGCAGACTCGAAGCGAAGTGCGATTAACAAATGCCAACACCAAAGAGATTTTCAAGAAGACTGCCGAGATGAAGCGCAAGAGATTGGCCCCACTACCTAGAAGCATAAAATCCAATCGGGTTCATGAAAGACGAAGATAGCCGGAACCCAATCTTTGTACTGAGGATTCTGAGCGAATGCTGTCTTCTTCTCTTCCTCCATTGGGCATTTTCCAGCAAGTCAAATCAGGTGGGTCGCTCAGTTCAGTCTCCGTCACTTTCTCGTGTACTCTGTCGTTGCTTGAACGTCCTCAATATCCCTCTTATAGACTTGCTTCCACCGCAGCTTCTGCCTTCCTGTACTCCTCTTGGCATCTACCTTGCTAGAGAATGCCTTTTTTACAGCGAACGCTTTATTGAACACAAAATAGAGCTGTTCCTAGCTTTTTTAGATTACAAAAAAACGACTCAACTCTCGCATACATGGTCCTTATTGTCTGCATATTGCTCTCTTTTCCCAGCCACTTTGAAGTATCACCCATCATTTTCTGCCTTTGTCTTCCAGGAGCTCTTTTGCCTTCTATTTTTCCTGTTGTTCCCAAATTTTCCAGGCCATTTCTTTTTATTGCATGTCCTATAAATTTTGCCTGACGTCTCCTTATCTTTCTAGCAATGGACGTGCAGTCTCTGCCATTACCAGAACCTCCGCGTTCGTCTTCTTTTCCGTCCATTGTATTTTCAGAATTCTTTGATGGAACCACATTCCTGTTGCCTCATTTTGCTTCTTCAATTTTTTTGTTAACGTCCTGGTCTTACACGTGTACAATAATTCTGGTTCTATATAACATTGTAATAGCCTCCCTTTCCTTGTCTGGGATAAGTTCTTGTTGGTAAGTACATGCTTCATCTTTTGGAAGGCAGATTTTACTTGGCCTACTCTGCATTTTGTCTCCATTTCACATCGACAATCTAATGTTATCCAGGTACCCAGATATTTAAACTTTTGCACATGTTGAAGCCTTTTTTCATTTACATTTACATAGCATATTGGTTTATTTTCTTTCTTGAGATCACCATTGTTTCAGTTTTCTTTTCATTCAAACTTAGTCCCATTTTCTCACTTTCAACCGCAATCTTGTCAACTTGATCTTGTAGATCTTTTTCACATTCAGCTGTGAGATTGGAATCCTTAGCTTATCGTATGTTGCTTAGAAGGTCTCCATTTACTTTCTTTCCAGGCATGTTTTGTATAGTTCTCGTTACTTTATCACTATAGATAGAAAAAAGGTCACGTGATAGTACACATCCTTGTCTTACACCTCTTTTTATATGCTGAAATTCTCCTATATCTTGCCCGATCCTTACTGCTGCTGTTTGTTACCAGTACATGTTCTTGATTATTCTTTGGTCTTCGCTGTCTAAATTTAATTCTTGTTGAATGTCCATGACACCTTTATGTTATACTCTATCGAAGGCGTTGGTGTAATCAATAAAGCATACATACAGGTCTTTGTTGACTTCTAAAGGTCTATTTGTTTAATTCTCTAGAATGTAAATGGCGTTAACAGTTCCCTTCCTATTTCATTTTTAATTTTTTTTAGATCCCTTGTACTTTAAGCGCCGCCAAAACTCGTTCGTTGGACATGTCATTAGGAAAGCTAAGCTAGAAGAATTAAGTTTGGCTAGCAGAGTTTCCTGAAAGAGGGCAAGCGAGGGCCAAGGAGGGTCAGTGAGGGCTAGAGAGGACCAGAAAGGGCCAGTGCCTGACCCTACTCTCCTACCTCCAACAACCATCTAGAGCTCTGCTTTGGGAGGCTTGTCAAAGGCTATTTTGAAATTCATCATTTAATCGTGGAGGTCCGGCGACAGGCATAACAAACGAGCAGGAATCTTAAAAAACCCTCAGATTTGACCTGGCTATAAAAGTTGCGATTCTTGGTCGAAATCTCCAACTTATTTTGTTATTCTTTTTCCCAGAGACCTTGTTCTGAGTTGCAAGTATTAAACAGAATGATTATTTGGTCAACACTCTCTTTCTTTTTTTCTGCTGCTAATATCCTTTTTGTTTCTTTTCTTTTCTACTATATAGAAAGTGGATACAGGTGTCTGTCTTCCAAAAAGAAAACTCCAAAACATAACATTCCCCCGAAGTCAACATCAAAACCCTTAACAATTCTATTTTTGCATGATTTAATTAATGAACACTAATAGGAAAAAAGACGTTTTGGATACAACAGTAGATTTCTAAATATGCCATTTCTCACAATTACCATTTTCAGAATGTAATCAAGGTTTGAGTTTTTGCTGCCTTAGGTAATTTACTGGAAAATATATCTGTAACGTAATAACGTTTGTATCTCTTAACATAAAACCATATCATGTATGAAGGAGACAAGGTATGCTTATAAATTTTGTGCATTATTCTTCTTTATATAGTTCTATGTCTACTTTTGTTGTTGCACCCCTTCGGTAGAAACTGGGTTTCTTTTTCTAATGGCATCTATGGAAAACATTAAGGCCATTTTCTGGCTTTCAGCCTTTTACAAACTGTCATCCAAAAACGCCCCAGGCAGTGGGGAGAGAACAAGTAAAGATGGACAGAAAGGAAGCAACACATTAAAGACAGAATAACAGACAAATCATTTCCCGGGAACCCTCTGTAGAAGCTCACACCCTCTTAGTTACCCAAGAATCAGTCCCAAGCATGCTAGACTATCCAGTAATGAAGCCAAGGATCTAAAAGGCAAGGACCCAATAAGAAGTTTCAAGAGCCCTTCATTTGATATTAACTAACTAACGCTTTATATAATAAGCTTTTGTTTGTTTAATATTCTGTTATATGCTGTAAATATGCTCACAATGGATTTTTTATGGATTTATTATGTCAAGTTAAAACTCTGGAATTACAAATCAAACAAACCTGATCTTTGTTAAAGAGTAGTTTAAATCATCCAATATCTTACCAGATTTACAAAAATCAAGGTTAAAATAATAGATGTATCAAAATTTCAATTTACCTTTGCAGATAGTTCCATTGCCAGTGTAACCTTTCTTGCAAGTACAAAAAAATTCATCATCAGTGTCAGTACAGATAGCATCTGGGTGGCAATTATGGAGTCCTTCAGCACATTCGTCAACAAAAGGAAAATCTAGACGATAAAATGACATTTGAAGATGAAGAAAAATTCCCATTTTCTCAACATATGGTATTAAAATTACCTCTGGGTGTTGCACTCCAACATTTCCAATCAAATTGACCATTCCTGAATTTCAACTCAATAAGAAATATAATTATGTATTGTACATAAAAATCATCTGCTATTAATAACAAGGGATCAATAAATTTTACTCTCAATCATCCTTCACTTTTTTAAGCAGCGTTTTGCATTGCTTTTTGGTTATGTACTTCATCTACAAAAGGCCCTGGGAACACATACTTCATTTATGTGGTCATATATTGTTTGAGAAAAGATTGGTTGAAAGTAGATTTATAGTTTCAAAAGTTGTGATTATGAGGAAAGCAATGACTGTGAGAATTTCATTCTGAAGGGAGACAGTTCTGGAAATAAAACTGTTTTGGTGAGAACATTCCAGAAAAACAACAACAACTCAAGCCTTCAAATACCAGGCTGACTGGGTGAAGTGTATCTCATGTGTAGGAGAGATTCTTTAAAGTGGATTGAGAACCTCTCTAGACATGACTTTAAAGTTTCATTTTTCTAGACTTGAATGTGTTAAATAACTCTCTCTGTGAAATTTACCCACTTCGAAATCTGTTTATTTTCCACTTTATCGACCAACGTCTGTCTTAACGTTCTTTTAGTAAATAACACTTCAATATTTCAACAGTTTATAATCTTTTTTTCAAGCTATTAATTTCACTTCTTATTTTTGTACAAAAGCACTAGTCTAGTACAACGAAGCATGAGAAATATTGTCTAGAGTTGTGATGGAGTTTTTCGAGTATTCTACGGTACGATATTTTTAACGAAAAATATATGAAACAGAAACTATAAAAATGTTTCTTTCTTCGTCTTATTAATCGTTACATATCTGCAATTGGTTGGTTAAGACAGTGTATTAAAAAAATATTAGATTCTATTTCAACACTTGTTTAAAAATACATATGAAAATTACAGAAAGAGACGTTCTTTATTAATTAAACTTTATAAACCAAATACTTAATAAACAAACAAGATAAACAAAATAAAATTTCTGAAAGCATTCATGCAAGGAACAAAATAATCTTGCAACATAAAATGATTAAACTTTTTCATTCCATTCTGGTACAGTAAATATTGTCCTGAAGGGATTTCAAGAGCTTTAATTATGGTTCTACATATATCAATAGACATTGAATGGTGAGATAAAAATAAAAACTAAGATTTGTAATAATGATTCATATCTCAGTATTACGATCATCGTGAAATGCGGTGCTTAATTCTCTATCAAATTGAAGAAAGGCAAGCTGGTGTGGTTACGAACACTGCATGATACCTCATCATAATAAATGAAGTGGTTTCTTATTTATTTCTGTTCTAAAAATACTAGTTAATAGTGCTCCTATTAAGCTATTGCTTTTATTCAATGACAATAAAACGGTCATCATAAAGAGATGTTTATTTACTTTATGTGTTTTCTCCGACTGTTGTTGACCTTAATATTTAGGGCAGAATTTCATGTCTTAGTTTTATTGCAAACTAGAGAGAGGACTTGCTTTTTCATGTACATACATCTACTCGTTTTGTCATTGTTTTGCATTTCCTTAAATCAGTATTTGTCATTCCTTAGTACTCTGAACCAGACATAATACTATGAGAACTATAAGTGGTTTGATTGTACATAGAGGTGGTCCCAAAACTACGTATATTCAACGGGTTACAGTTTGCTAAAGAGAACGGTTGAAATTTGAAGCGAAACACTTCAGATTGATTAGTTTTGCGAAGGATTTAGAAAGATAGAGAAGGATGACAGTAAATTTAGAGTCAGAGGTTGTATTAATAAGGAAAACAATGCCCAGAATAAATTTATTCCACAGAGAGAAGTTCTGGGAACAAAACTGTCTTAGAGAAAACATCTTACACTTGGGATTCTGTTGTCTGATTCTCACTGACTCACTCTCATCGTTCTCCAAGGTTACTTTTGATCCGATATATGGACCACTTCTTTACCTTTTTGTAGTCTTTCTGTTGCCCTTTTTAGTTTAAGTCTTTCTCAGCAATTATCAATACAGCTTCATCTCCTGTCATTTTATCTGCTAGAAATTAGAGCAGTAAAATTGGCCAAGCATAGTTTTGCTAGTAAATATTCACCTACCCTCCACGCTGTTTCTAATTACGTAGTCTTGGACCAAGAAGAAAAGAACCCAAGCATACGACAGTCGTGCGTCAGTTCACATTCTTTCCTTAGCGGGCCGATTGCGGTCAGACCACACGCATCTCATTGTCTTCATAGTTTAATAACAGCAGTTACGAACGTCCTGTGAGAGCATAAAGCTCCGAGATTTGGCAAAATGTTTACGGTTAAGTTTGTCAAAGGATTTTTCAAAGTCCATTTGGTTTATATCACTTTTTACTTCCTTTCGTGAGCAAGTGGTATTTGAGCAGCATGATACTTTAACTCCAAATGGCTCAGTCTTTCTGTATTTGAATGTCTTCTTCATCAAATTCGAGTTGTTCCTTGGTGATGGTTTTTATCATATGCTTGGTTGCATTCCTCTCCCTCTCTTCTGCTGCTGGTGGTATTTGATTGTGTAGGTGCTTCTGTTTCTTAAAGTTGACCATTCGCTTTGCTAGATTTCATTCTCTTTAGTGATTTATCAGTTGCTAACAGTAATGTTGCATCTTGCTCCTTTCGTCGAACCTTGTCTTCCATATGCTGAGTGGCTGTATCTTCCCTTCGTCGCTTTATTTGTACTTCATCCCCTATCAAATAAGGTAGTGGAATAATCAATTCTATGTCCGACAGAGCGCTGAGTGTTCAATTTAGCGTCCAAATAATGTTGCGCGCCACCATCAGCCCCATTGTTGCTCCTCGATTATCTTCTCGATTTCAGCCATTGTTGATGCCTGACCCTCATTTTTCTCTCAAATTGTAGAACTTGCTCAATAGTTGAAGGCTGTCTTGACGTCATTGTTGGGCTTCTTCCAGTTTCTTTTTACCTTCTAGTATGTAGGAATGATCGATAACATAACTCAATATTAGTTTCAACGGTTGCAGACCCATCTTTGTGAACAGAATCTTTGCATTTGATTTCTCTTGTTTGTACATAGCCTCTTAAGTACTTTTTGCTTTATCCTCTTGAACAGACCTGATCCTTTTCTGCCTGCTACTTCCACCACGATTCTTTTTGTTTTTTTCCCCAACCATGGTAATGACAAAAACTCTCGCTCTCGCTCTCGCTCTCTCTTTCTCTCTCTCTCTCTTTCTCTCTCTCTCTCTCTCTCTCTCTCTCTCTCTCTCTGTCTCTCTCTCTCTCTCTGTGTGTTTCTCTCTCTCTGTGTTTCTCTCTCTCTCTCTCTCTCTCTCTCTCTCTCTCTCTCTCTCTCTCTCTCTCTCTCCCTCTCTCTCTCTCTCTCTCTCTTTCTTTATACTCTACTTGTTTGTCACAAAATGTTGATTGTAGGATTAACCAAAACATCAAGTAATTACTCTAAAAACGCATCAATACATGTTTACAAGATTGCATCACAAGCAAGATAAATAATGCATAGGTATGTTTAACTATTCAGGCACAAATACAGGAAAAGCTAGTTAGCATGATACCACAACTCCAGGAATAGCTTAAAATAACAGGAGTTGAATAATCAAGTCAAGCCAGTCACGTGTGAGTCATTCCACATCCATATAAACAAATATTCTAAAATTTACTCTTGAACAAGTTTCTGTGTGGTATGTCAGCACCGTGTTCTAAGAGAAAGTACGCATGCGCAGCAGAAGCAAGTGGAATTTTGAACGTTTGAACTTGGTAATATTTTTGCTTAATATTGGTATGATATGAAAAGTCTGGGAAATTTCGCCACAATTCTCTCTATTATTTTGTTGGCAATGTTTTTTTTATTTCTTAACCAGAGATCTTTGGCTGCAAGCATGCGCAACGACTAACCAAATCTTCTTCGTAGTTTTCCTGTAATGTACTGTTTCTGTTTACCTTTGATTTTCTTGTCTTTTGTTTTTAACTCTAACGTCATATTGCTAATCATAATGTAATAGCCACGCTCTACGTCTCTCCATATCTCTTCTATACCTGCTCCTTTGTATTCAAGATGGACTCTTCATAGTTGCCCTTTTCCTTAATATAATCAATCCTGCAATAACAAAATGCCATAGTGTTCCTGGCAGAGGCAAGTGTTCAATCTCAGTTGCAAATAACATTATTCTTATTTTAGCAAAATTCTCTCTCCTATTAATAATAAGGGATCTACATTAAGTACTAAGTGGGACATAAGGGGAGTGGAGTGCTCAGTTGGGTCTATGACTGTGCCTTGGGCAGACTAACCTACGGGCGAAAGGTAAAATCAAGTAGCTTATCTGTCACCAACTCTGCGTCAGCTTCACGTCCTTGTTGTGTGCCCTGAATAAGAAGTCTAGCAACTTTGGAACTAACAAGTCTCTGGCTTGGGTGGTTGAGCGGAAGATGAACTCCCTGTTAAGTGTAGTAAGCAGACTTCACCCGCATGTGGACACATCCCGACATTCATCAAATTGCTCACCTAGAAATGAGTTAAAAATCCCTCACTGCCTTTTAAGTAGGTATTGGATTACCAAAGGCTAGGTACACCGCTTAAAACTGTGGCTGGCGTCAGCAAGGGCATGGGGCTGTAGAGGAACCTACCAAACTCAAAGGTATGCGGATCATAAGTAATCAATACATACTTGATCAGTCAAGGCCCGGGTTATCAATGACCACCAGCAGCGCTGATTATCAGGACGGTGCAGGAAAGTGTGCTACTGTTGAACAACGACAAAAAGGACGGGAAAGAAGAGGAAGCAAGAAAAACGTGACAAGGACAAAGCTTTGCATAGGACACTGAGGACTGGTACACTAAATGTGGGAACGATGAATGGAAAAGGACGGGGAAATTGTAGATATGATGAAGAGAAGACACATCAGTACACTATGCATCTAAGAAACCAGATGGGCAGGAAGCAAGTCGAGACAAATTGGAAATGATTACAAGCTAATATTCCATGGAAAATTCCTTTTCATTTTACCTTTCCAAACTACTATCTTTCGCATTATATCTATATTTGCATTTGTAATTTTTAAAGGTCTCCATTGATTCATTTACCATTACTATCCTGCAGGTGTTTTCAATTTTCAGTTGGTTTCTTGTACGTCTTTCATTTTTGCTAAACTATGAATGATCTTCTCATCTCTTTTGTCACTCTAAGCTCTCTTTCTTAATACTGAGATAGGAAGTTAACAGCGAAATAAATTCTAACAACAAAATTGAAACTGATACAAAAGGTTTTGATTTTTCATTACCTGATCGTCGAGTGCAGTTTTTGCCATCGCCAAAATATCCAAATTTACAGGTACATGAATAAGATCCAAAGGTATTGCTGCAATGTGCTTTTCGATGACAGTAGGATGGAGAGGTAACAGAACATTCATCAATATCTACAAACAATATGCTGCCGCATTTTAGAATTAATTTTTTTATTAAAAATCACAACAAGAGATAAGATAATTTGCTCAATTGGAAATTATTGTTTTAATTAAAAGTGGGGGGAGGGGGGAGGAGGTTAAGCAACATACATGGTACAAATACAGGATCTGCTTAAAGTAGAAGGTAAAAGATAAAGTGAGAAGTAGAGGAAATATTATATTATATTATATTATATTATATTATATTATATTATATTATATTATATTATATTATATTATATTATATTATGTTATATTATATTATATTATATTATATTATATTATATTATATTATATTATATTATATTATATTATATTATATTATATTATATTATATTATATTATATTATATTATATTATATTATATTATATTATATTATATTATATTATATTATATTATATTATATTATATTATATTATATTATATTATATTATATTATATTATATTATATTATATTATATTATATTATATTATATTATATTATATTATATTATATTATATTATATTATATTATATTATATTATATTATATTATATTATATTATATTATATTATATTATATTATATTATATTATATTATATTATATTATATTATATTATATTATATTATATTATATTATATTATATTATATTATATTATATTATATTATATTATATTATATTATATTATATTATATTATATTATATTATATTATATTATATTATATTATATTATATTATATTATATTATATTATATTATATTATATTATATTATATTATATTATATTATATTATATTATATTATATTATATTATATTATATTATATTATATTATATTATATTATATTATATTATATTATATTATATTATATTATATTATATTATATTATATTATATTATATTATATTATATTATATTATATTATATTATATTATATTATATTATATTATATTATATTATATTATATTATATTATATTATATTATATTATATTATATTATATTATATTATATTATATTATATTATATTATATTATATTATATTATATTATATTATATTATATTATATTATATTATATTATATTATATTATATTATATTATATTATATTATATTATATTATATTATATTATATTATATTATATTATATTATATTATATTATATTATATTATATTATATTATATTATATTATATTATATTATATTATATTATATTATATTATATTATATTATATTATATTATATTATATTATATTATATTATATTATATTATATTATATTATATTATATTATATTATATTATATTATATTATATTATATTATATTATATTATATTATATTATATTATATTATATTATATTATATTATATTATATTATATTATATTATATTATATTATATTATATTATATTATATTATATTATATTATATTATATTATATTATATTATATTATATTATATTATATTATATTATATTATATTATATTATATTATATTATATTATATTATATTATATTATATTATATTATATTATATTATATTATATTATATTATATTATATTATATTATATTATATTATATTATATTATATTATATTATATTATATTATATTATATTATATTATATTATATTATATTATATTATATTATATTATATTATATTATATTATATTATATTATATTATATTATATTATATTATATTATATTATATTATATTATATTATATTATATTATATTATATTATATTATATTATATTATATTATATTATATTATATTATATTATATTATATTATATTATATTATATTATATTATATTATATTATATTATATTATATTATATTATATTATATTATATTATATTATATTATATTATATTATATTATATTATATTATATTATATTATATTATATTATATTATATTATATTATATTATATTATATTATATTATATTATATTATATTATATTATATTATATTATATTATATTATATTATATTATATTATATTATATTATATTATATTATATTATATTATATTATATTATATTATATTATATTATATTATATTATATTATATTATATTATATTATATTATATTATATTATATTATATTATATTATATTATATTTTATTATATTATATTATATTATATTATATTATATTATATTATATTATATTATATTATATTATAGTAATGTTATGCCAGCCATACTCCACAAATGTATTTTTCATTGGTACGTTACCTGAAATATTATAGGCAATCGACATTCCTAGTTCTTGTCCACTAAAATCACTTTCAAAGCAAATTGATATTGTATCATTAGTAGTAATGAGAGGAGGTCTATCTTTTCCACAGAAGTTCTTCAGGATTTGTTTATGACGAAAGCAATATTTTCCTCTGAAGAAAGCAGTAAAATCATAGCTGCAATAGAATTGACTTTCTAAACTGAAATCTTTAACTAAGATATTAATATTAAATCCAGGGCCAGCAATCAGGGTCCATTGGCATTTCAAAAAAGGAAGATACATTATTGGATATCCAGGAGAACTGATCACTCCAGATGTATTTTGCAGTGGAGGCAAATTCAACGTTCGATTGCATATTCCTGAAAAATAGTAAAAAACAATTAATTAATTTAACTAGTGATATCGAACGATAGTTTCTGCTCCTACTACTTCTAAAACTACTATTGCTGGCATTACTACTATTACTACTACTACTACTACTATGTCTAGTACCACTATTCCTACTATTACTACTAATGCTACTACTATAATTACCATTACTATTATTACTACCATTATTACTATTACTACTGTTACTACTACTACTATGTCTAGTACCACTATTACTTATACCACTACTACTACTGCTGCTACTACAACCACTGTTACTTCTTCTTCTACTGCTGCTACAAATATTAGTAGTAATACTATTACTAATGGTATTAACTCTTACTTCTAATTATAGTAATGTCGGTCACGATACTACTGCTTCTGTTACTATTCCTACCTACTATTGCTACTGGTAGTGCTACTTTTAATGCTACTACTCATAGAAGTAGAGGAAAGAGTAGTAGCAGTAAAAGTATTAGAAATAGAAGTAGTACTGAGAGTAATTTTAAAGTAGTTTGGCAAGAGAGTGTAATGTTGTTGGTTTTTTCTGTCTAGGGAAAAACAACAACAAATAATTAGATTTAAAGCAAAAGTAAAGAATTGATAAGAAACAAAGACAAGGCCACAGGAGATGATAAAGACAGACAGACAAAAAGAGAAGGAGAAATGTGTAGGGGTTCGATTCTAAAGTATTTCAGAAATATCTGCCAAACGAATATATCTTAACCTTCAGACTACCTTAAGTACCTCAAGACTCTTGTTTACAAGGGTCTGAAGAAAATATCTAAACTAAAAAAATTTTTTTACTTTCTTATTTTGTAATTATTTTTTAATTAATTAATTAATTATTTAATTTTTTTTTTATTTTTTATTTTTATTTTCTTATTTGAAGTCAAATAATTGGCAAAAGAAAAGAAAAAGCACTCTAAAAAACACCCTGAAATTTTAGTCGTTTTCTTTTAAATATGACTTTACTCACCATGGTATTCTATTACAAATCCTTTGTAATTATTCGTCGAGTCAGTTTTAAATTGAATAAACAAAGAATTACTGCTTGACTGTATTGTTTTGGAAGTTTGCCAGCCACAGTATGTGCCTAATACAGTTGCATTGCTATATCTGCCATCATAGATCTTTAGAAAATCTCCTGCATTCTTACATGTTGTGTCATATTTCTAAAAAATAGAAGAATATTACTTATGAGTATATTCTACTGATTATCATCTTCATTATTATTATTGTTACTTCCATCGTTATTATTACTATTTTATCATAATCACTGAAAAATTGGTAATGCAAATCACACTTTCTGGCTACATCCTGCAGCTTTTGAAAGTATGTATGCTGTCTTTGTACAAAACATAAATACATCTTCCTGATAGTTAGTCTCATGTCCAGTACATTTGTAACTATCCTGGGCCCATATATGAGGCGTGATTTATATCGTGATTGTATTCCCATTTCCAAGTCAAATGTTTTAATGTAATTCTTGAAATTTTTTCAGACAACTCCAAAATCCCGATGACCACTGGTATTATTGAAACTTTCTTCCCATCATTCTTCCACATTTGTAACTTTCAATATTTGAGATCATTATAGTGTTCTAGCTTCTCTTTCTCTTTCTGCTTTCTTTACTTGTCGTCATTCTTATCAATAAGTAGCTTTGACTGTTTAATCAATGCTACGATGAATAAGATAGGTCACAAACTACCTTCTTGGAAAATGTCTCTCCTGTTCTTCACTTCTGTAAATGTTACTCCTCCTGCGCTCAGTTTTGTCTTGTTTCCAACCACATTTGGCGTGATGCTATATAATTTTAGGCATTCCAGCAGGCAGGGATAAGATATCATATTAAAAGGTTTTTTCTAGTCCATCCATTCAAGGCATAAATTGATCATTCTCTTCTTGCATTTTTAAAATATCTTCTATCAGTTATTGGTCTTTGGTTCCCCTTTTCTTCTTTCTATATTCCCATCTGTTCTCTTGGTAGCATAGTGTTTGATTGTAAGTGACTGTATTTTAACTTAACAATCATCCCACTCAATTTTTTTTTGGTTTGTTTTCATGAAAGCAGGTTGAATGCCACGCACTTCCTCAACTCCCAAGTACTTGTATAAAGTCTTCTATTTTTGATCTTTCACCACATATTCATTATCTAAGATTGCATTGCAACTCTTTCAAGTCTAACTTTTTTAAAATAGCTTTAGCGCACTTGTTCAAACCAAATCTATACCTATAGGTTTTTTATTAATATCATTGTAATTACTGTGATGATGATGAAGATGATGATGATGATGATGATGATGATTATTATGATTATTATAATTATTATAATATTGGTGTCGGACACTAAATTATGATCGTAAATCGCTAGTGAAGTTTCTTGAGGTATAGTGTCAGCAAGACTGCTTAAACCTCAAAGACTTTCCGAAGTACCCTTGCAGACTGAAGTAACGTAGTTTTCTGCAGTGCGACTATTCTTGTTTTCAACCTAAGTCCTCCTAATCATTTTTTTAAAATTTTTCTTGGGGTATCCAGAGCTTCTATAATGATCGGAACCACCTTTATCGGGATGTCCCATAGCTTCTTCAATTCCCTGGCTAAGTCTTGATATTTGAGAATTTTTTTCTGTTCCTTTGCAATTACTCTAGAATCGTAAGGTACTGCAAAGTCTATAATGGAACACTTTTTTTTGTCTTTATCGACAACAATCATATCAGGTCTACGTGCCTCAATGATGTGATCAGTTTGGACATTAAAGTCCCACAATATTTTGCACTTTTCATTTTTAGTTACTGTTTAAGGAGTGTGGTCATCCCACTTAGAACAGGCTTATTCCATTAACTTAACACACTTTCGCAGTGGATTCTTTTACCAACCCAATCATGCCTCCTTTTATATTCTCTCTGTGTAAGCTTAAGGCATTTGCAAAGTACATGGCTTATCGTCTCATCACTGATTGCACATTCTACACTTGTTGTTTCTTTGGCTTTTGTCAATTGTTGCTTTGATTATTATTGTTATTATTATTATTATTGGTCTACGACAGGTAAAGGTTTGTGCTCATACCACTTGTCTGTTGTTTCAATGCCATTGAGGTTACAGAACGTCCAGCGAATGTATTGACCAACACGATTGTGTCTGTTGGTATGCAAGGATCAAGCAGCCTGAAATGAGATATCAATTGTTTCTGCGGTTTTGTTACAGAACCTTCACTTTTAGTTTGCACCATTATGGATTACATTCACCTTGTAATTCCTAGTGAATAGTGCTTGATCCTGAGCTGCAACTATAAACCCTTCAGTCTCCGCCTTCAGGCCAGCACTTCTCAGCCACTGATGGGTGTCTGATAAATCAACATCAGCTTTTTGGCTTCGAAGTGGGTACTGACTATGCAAAGGATTTGACCTCCAGATACTGTCGATAACCTTTTTTCTTTTTTCC
>RDPX01000062.1:3030505-3040547 GCA_003991215.1 Morbakka virulenta | reverse complement strand
AACAGTATTGCTTACTTACACTATCAAAATCTCAAGATAAATCAATCCCTGTCTCTCTCTCTCTCCCTCTCTCTCTCTCTCTCTCTCTCTCTCTCTCTCTCTCTCTCTCTCTCTCTCTCTCTCTCTCTCTCTCTCTCTCTCTCTCTCTCTCTCTCTCTCTGTCTCTCTCTCTGTCTCTCTCTCTCTCTCTCTCTCTCTCTCTCTCTCTGTCTCTCTCTCTACCTCTCTTTCTCTCTCTGTCTTTTAATCTGTCTAAATTTAAGACCATACACAAATTTTGGTTGTCTGCAAAGAGATGATAGCTGAACCTGGCTTGCCTTTAATGTTCCTAAATGGAAGCCAAACCTGGAACTGCCAATTACTTTAACTTTTTGGTTTATAATTCAACAATAACTTATTGAAAGAAAGTATGGCGAGCTGAAATATTTGCGATTTTGAAATTTTTGAAATTTTCAGAGTTTTTACTTTAGCGAATTCGAAAACGTCGAAAATTTGAATTAAGTGCAAAAAGGACTACATGGTGTATACAGAAAAAATTTACAATGAGTGATTGAGCGCTTAGCTTTCATAACACTGTCAATTGCATATTTTTCACATGATTGAATGGTTTATTTTTCAAAAAAAGTTACTTAGAACTGTGTTGTGACTCATTGTTGGATTCAAAGTTTCTCAAACAAGCTTTCTTAAGCACAAAAATTCTTTATTCTCGTAAGTTCTTCGGTTTCATTCTTCGTTTCCTTTTTTGATGGTGAACTCGAGGGATCAAAAAGGCTTTGATGTCAGTTTTGATGGTAGTTTGTTTCCTTGTTCCAGTTTCAAGAAAAGTTTATGAACTTTGCCCTTGTATTAAACACTTCCTTAGCTCCTTGAGGATGTTTTTATTTTTTCTCTAATATGACCACTCCAGTTTCTTTATAGGACTTGCTGATAACTATATCTGGATTAAACGGTAGCATTTGGATAGCTTTCAAATGCTCCGTATGCTTAGCAAAGCCTTTTAGATCCATAGGAGTACCAGGATGTGAGTGTGCAATACCACTGAGGCTTGTCTTGAGAGCTTTTTAGTCTTTCTCTAATTTGAAGGTGTGTTAGAAACTAAGCATATTAAATCTCAAATTCTTTAAATCCTTCTTCTTTGTTAATATATTTTGAAGGAATACTCAACACTAATCTGTGAAAAAAACCCAACTCCTCAGCTTCCGAGTGTATGTAACTGGAAAAATTAAAACTATATTTCCAGACTTAGAACTCAATTACCATCATGATTTTTTTTAGTTTCTTCAAATTTCGGTTGTGTTTCATAATAGTACTCTTAAGCATGCGGAAATCCATACTTACAATATCCCTACAAAACGTAACTACATCAAGCAACGATTCATATTCTTTTACGTCACGGCAACGGTTGAAGTAAATATAATTAATTCTATACGAAATTCTTTAAACATTTTGTATTTCACTCGAAAGAAGCAATTTTCTCAATTCTGGAGCAGTACCAACGATGATTAATTATAAAAGTATTTTTAAGGTATCTAACTTACCCCTCTGTCAGATTAAATTGCTTGGGTCTACAATCTAAGCTTTGTTGATTCGTTTTATAAATCAAAAATATCTCTTCCTCTACCAATAAATAAACACAAAATATTTTACTTTCCAAACTTAATAATTCTTTTCAGGTCCATTGAGAGGCATACTAGATACACTATAGCCTGTACACGAATGCTGTACTGATTTAAAACGAATGAAATTTGGCAAAATGATAGCTCTGAAAAATGATAGTTTTCCTACTTACTTCTTCTTCAAAGTCTGAAACGTTTTGGGTCAGTCTTTATTCTTTAATTTTTCAATTCTTAATGGACATCAATAAGTTGAGACCAACTTTACTTTTTAGTATCGACTGTAATTTGTGAAAATCAATGCCAATACATATACCATTTTTTTTCTACATGAAATTCTGCACCACTAATAGATATTCAAGGTCCCAGGTTGTTTTGGTTGTGACAATCTCGGTTGATAAATCCATATTATAATAACTCTAGAGAAACGTATTCCTCACCCTTTTATATTTGGACTGAAAAACAGTTGAAACGAATATTTCCTGATGTAATAATGAGTGTAAGAAACTTTGATCCAGTGTTTGGCTGTTGGGTGAGATTCAAACAAAGCAATTTAAAATTCTGATTGTCAATAATGGTCATAGTTTGAATGCTATTTTCCTAACAAAAAAGCGAGTTAAGATTGTCTTCTCTCTTCCCTATTGCATTGTCTCTTTGCTGAAATCCTTTGCTTGCACAATATATGTAAATCCATACAATGTCTGGACCTAAAGTTCCTTGACTGTAATGCAATGCATTTAAATAATTGCTCTGCAAGTTGACCTCTTTAATTTTCATTTGTATGCTTTGTTGAGCCTGGAACAAAGCACAGCGCCTTACACTGGGAATCTGGCGATACTCCTTACACCCAATTGTGCAATCTTTGATTTCAGGCACACCAGGTTGCATGACACATTCCTTGCACTGACTACCTTGGGATCTAGCAGTTCGGTGGGCGCTTTTATCTCTCGAAACGTAGCTCAGATAAAGCTTACAACGGATAACAAGGTAAAGATTGCATAAATATAGATTGGACTAACTCCATAATGTCAATGTTTATTAAGTTTGATTGCTATTTCTTTGCCATATCCAGAGTTCGTACTGCCATCCATTAATGTTAACTTTAGTATAATTTCTGCGAAAAGTAATGCTTTGTCTCTATACTTGTTCTTGTAAAACAAACTATGCAAGTAAATGTACAGGCATTGTTCTTGAAAACGTGTCCTTTTGACTCTTGGCGGATAGGCAAATTTTTTTAAATCTCAATCCTTCCATAAGAGGTAGTGGTACGGTCTGTCTTCTGATGTTAAGAAAATGCTTAGGGTACATTTAGCAACGACAGTTGTTATGGAATCTGGGTATCTATGAAAACATTAGCGAAACAACATAAAGGATGTTTAGTAGCTCAGAGCAGTTCTATATGCCATAATTCATAATTCATAATTCATCACTCGATTTCCTTTGCTGCATCAAAGATAATTCTAAACTTATATGGTCAATAAATATTTTGTGTAACCAGAAAATGTACAAGGCTCCAGCTTTTGTTTTTAACTTCAGCCAGCTCTACCTTGTCAATGTACCCTTTTTCTTCATGCTTCCTTTTACAGTTTCACTTAATTTTTTTGCTACTTATAAGTTGTTCAGTAAATCTGAGCCTTTTTCGATACCGTGGAGACAATTCAGTGAAAACTTGTAATCATTGGGCAGTTCTTTAGGGTTTTTTCTTTTCCATGGCAATGCTACTTTGCATCTTTATTTTTTCACTTTCGTCATCATTGCATGTTTGGTGGGGTCTTCGTTTCATCATTACTCAATTTTCTTTCATTTCCCAAAAACGTTAAAAAATTTATTCATATAGTTGATAATAATATTATTTTATTATTTTATTAATTAAACAAAATTGCTACACTTTAATAGTTAACAATAATAGACCATCAAATATTTTGGTCCTGATAGTAATTAGCGTCCATATCACATCAAAGCCTGTTCTTAGAAAATGCTCCCAGTTGTACTCTATGGTCTGGAGTGCATTAAGTGAACAACTTCCTTGTTGCTGAAAATAGAAACATTTCAAAATCATATAATGAGATTTATGACTGGCAGCAGACTCACAGATCACATCCCAATAAAGAAACACCTCAGTATCACAGCACTGACAGTAAACACTCCAGTCATCAAGAGCAAGGTACTAAAACTCTTTGGGCACATCAAAAAGTCTGAAACAGGATTATCTAAAATATGTCTAGAAGGGATGGTAGATGAAAAGAGAAAACGAGGACTGCTGTGCAAACCCTGGCGTGACAACATTTACGTTTGGACACAGTTAGCTTTAGACCAACTTAATATTGTAACGAAAGACCTGAATCAATGGAAAATTCATTCACATGTTAGTGTACAATCTCGTTTAACTGGAGACAGCGTCACATGATGAGTAAGTAGCATCTTCCAAATAAGGAGAAAAGAACAGTCAATTTATAATCTTCATGTTGCACGAATCCTGAAAGTACTTTTCGAATCATGCTTTCACTGTCCATTGATAGAGATTTCTAGATCTCTGCAACTGTTATCTTAGCCAATCGCGCTGGTTCTAAGTGTTTGTTAAATTGTTTGTCCATATCAAGCTACTCTCATTTATACTTCCACCTAGAGCCAATGATGACGGAAACAATAGTTATATCATAACCAGGTTCCCTCTGTTCAAAGAACAAAGTTTTTTAAACTTTGTTCTTTGAACATTTTATTTAGCTGCTACAGTTGCCAGCTTTAAACATGTCATATCACAAATCCAAATCTTATTCCTTTCTTTCTCTTTCAATACCATATCTGGTCTCCTACGTAAAATCTCAGACTAATTTTGTACTACAGTTTTCCAGCACTACATCAACAAGGTACTCAACTGTTTCATGAAATTCTTCGTATAGTCGACATCTCTTATTTTCTATCAGTCCTCTTACCAGTTTCCATCCTCTTGTATCCCCCATCTGCTCAATCATTGCCATTCTTGATGCTATCTTTCTTGATGCTAATATCTGTGTAAACAAAGATAGCATTCCTGTTCTTTTCTTTTATAAAAATCACTTTTTAATTCTTTCTGTTTCTCTTTCTCGCCCTTCTTTAATTCCACCTTCACTTTCTTCCATGTTGATTTTCAACCCAATTCAAGTATTTCTTATTCTAGGTTTACATTTTTCTCTAAAATACTTCTGACGACGTCTGAATTTTTATCATTGCTTTTACTGTTTAGGTAAAAGCAAGGTATTTCTGAAATACAAATCCAACAGATGAAGAACTTTTGCCTTGTAGAAATCTACAATTTATATCTATCCATCCATCTGCTTCCACACTTTTCCAAATTTTTCCAGAGTTTAAGTTTTGCTCTCTCGATAATGAAATGTCTACTGTCGGTATGCCAATACACTCATACACTAGTATCAGCCAATGATCGTGCACTATGTCATAGGCTCTCTGATAGTCATAGAAGGCAACAGCTAAATTTCGGTGGTTGGTATTTACTTCTTCCGTGCTACATTTGTCAATGATTAACTGATCAAATATGCTGACCACACCCTTTACTGCTCTAAGCTCTCCTTCATCACAGATGTTATTCTGTAGTGCATCCTCTCTCATGTATTTCCTAATAAAGTCATAATCTTATATGAAGAGTTTAGACATCTTACCGGGCGATATTTCTTCTTATTGCTAGGGTCTCTTGTCATGTATTTGAACTGTTCTTTCTATTGACCACCATATTGGTATAATGTCGTTATTATTCTTCATCTTCTCATATGTTCGCTTGTCAAAGCTTCCTTTGCTTTTTGGAATCTTTTCTGTCAATAATTGTGAATTCTATCTACACATGGAGCTTTCCAGTCCTTACTCATTTTAATATCTACAATATTTCATATTTAGTGATGGTAAACTCATTTACATTTTGTACCATCTCTCGCAGCCCTATTTTTACTTGCTCCATCCATGGTATCTCTGATTTTCCCCTCTTTTTCCCATATCCCAGAATTTGTTAAAGGTTTTTATATGTAATAGTTCTTCTTTAAAGAAATTCTTTCCTTCTAAAGCCTTAAAAATGCTTTTTGGTCCTTTATTAAGCTGACTTTTATTCTGTTTCTTCTTTAAATCATATTTTCCGGTGTACAATTCAAGATCATCCATGTAAAGTAAGTGATTGATCTTTTCTCTCTTTGTTGCAAATTCATACCTAGGCTTTGTCTTTTTCAATACATTGGTTAGGGTAATGAATGTTACAACAAATGAAAGGGGTGATAAAGCAACTCCCTGAAATTTACCTCTTTTAATCTTAACCACTCCTAGTGATTCATTACCACATGTCAGCTCAATCCTTTAATCTTTCCTTGTCTTTTGTAGGAAAAGTATTGTTTATTCCTATGATACAAAAGTACTCCACAATCCAGGAATGTGGCACCATGTCAATTTTTTCCTATAGTCAATCTATCCCATTGCCTAGTTCTTTTTCCTTATTCTAACCTTTCTGAATATCATCCTGTTTATGTACAATTGGTCTGCTGTTCCTCTGTTCTTTCTTTTCCACTATTTTTAACAGGTGATAGGACGGTAGTTACTTGCATTTTACCCCTTCAACTTGTCTTTTTTCACAGAACACTTCGGCCCTTTGTCAATTACGCTGGTGTCTGTCCCTTACAGCATGCAATAAGACAATTATCTAAATATTTATGAATTGTTGTAAATTTTTTTAGCCAGAAACCTTGTACACCATCTGGTCTAGGCTCCTTCCATTTTGGTACTCTTTTAAGAATCTTTATTTTCTCTTCCGTGNGTGCACTATGTCATAGGCTCTCTGATAGTCATAGAAGGCAACAGCTAAATTTCGGTGGTTGGTATTTACTTCTTCCGTGCTACATTTGTCAATGATTAACTGATCAAATATGCTGACCACACCCTTTACTGCTCTAAGCTCTCCTTCATCACAAATGTTATTCTGTAGTGCATCCTCTCTCATGTATTTCCTAATAAAGTCATAATCTTATATGAAGAGTTTAGACATCTTACCGGGCGATATTTCTTCTTATTGCTAGGGTCTCTTGTCATGTATTTGAACTGTTCTTTCTGTTGACCACCATATTGGTATAATGTCGTTATTATTCTTCATCTTCTCATATGTTCGCTTGTCAAAGCTTCCTTTGCTTTTTGGAATCTTTTCTGTCAATAATTGTGAATTCTATCTACACATGGAGCTTTCCAGTCCTTACTCATTTTAATATCTACAATATTTCATATTTAGTGATGGTAAACTCATTTACATTTTGTACCATCTCTCGCAGCCCTATTTTTACTTGCTCCATCCATGGTATCTCTGATTTTCCCCTCTTTTTCCCATATCCCAGAATTTGTTAAAGGTTTTTATATGTAATAGTTCTTCTTTAAAGAAATTCTTTCCTTCTAAAGCCTTAAAAATGCTTTTTGGTCCTTTATTAAGCTGACTTTTATTCTGTTTCTTCTTTAAATCATATTTTCCGGTGTACAATTCAAGATCATCCATGTAAAGTAAGTGATTGATCTTTTCTCTCTTTGTTGCAAATTCATACCTAGGCTTTGTCTTTTTCAATACATTGGTTAGGGTAATGAATGTTACAACAAATGAAAGGGGTGATAAAGCAACTCCCTGAAATTTACCTCTTTTAATCTTAACCACTCCTAGTGATTCATTACCACATGTCAGCTCAATCCTTTAATCTTTCCTTGTCTTTTGTAGGAAAAGTATTGTTTATTCCTATGATACAAAAGTACTCCACAATCCAGGAATGTGGCACCATGTCAATTTTTTCCTATAGTCAATCTATCCCATTGCCTAGTTCTTTTTCCTTATTCTAACCTTTCTGAATATCATCCTGTTTATGTACAATTGGTCTGCTGTTCCTCTGTTCTTTCTTTTCCACTATTTTTAACAGGTGATAGGACGGTAGTTACTTGCATTTTACCCCTTCAACTTGTCTTTTTTCACAGAACACTTCGGCCCTTTGTCAATTACGCTGGTGTCTGTCCCTTACAGCATGCAATAAGACAATTATCTAAATATTTATGAATTGTTGTAAATTTTTTTAGCCAGAAACCTTGTACACCATCTGGTCTAGGCTCCTTCCATTTTGGTACTCTTTTAAGAATCTTTATTTTCTCTTCCGTGAGGTTCGTTCCGGTATTTATCCTAGTTTTAAAGCCTTCTGACCACTTTGCGTCCTTATTTTGTTCGACCTCTGTACTCTGACCTTGCTTCATCTCCATGCGGCACTTTACATTCGCCCTGCTCTCCTTCACTATTTAGTTGTTTTTAGAATCCACCTTCGTTGCAATTGAATTGTCTATTCTGTAAGTATTGCTTGGTTCTTTGGTTATATCTTGTAATCTTTTCGTTTTGGGGTTTAATCTTTTGGCTCACATTCTTCTTCACAAATTGAAATCCCTTCTGCTTGAACCTGTACTTTCTTCGCAATGCATCTGAATCTTTCTTCGTATCTGGTTGCTTGTCAATTAGGACATCCACTTGACCTAGATCTCTATTCAGATCTTTAAGTTACCTTTCAAGCCATCGTTTCCACCATTTGCTTTTCATTTTTTGCTTTTCATTCCAAGCATTTCTATTACCATTATGGTTTTTTACCTTAATCTTGCCTATTGCATTGTCCATCTTTTTACTGCTGTATACAACTTTCCTTTTTCAACGCCTCTACGTGGTAGTAATCTCTCTCTTTCCTTTTTACCTATCTCATTTATTTTTTCAATCAACTTCTTTTCATCTTTTATCTCCTCCTAAAGTGAGAAATAGCCATGGTTTCTGACCGCTTTTTCGCTATCACTCTCAAGCGGTCACAAATTATTTTGGAGTTATAAACGTATGGTTTTCAGTATATGATTTCTTCTCGGGCACGAATTCCCCTCAAAATGACATCTACTAATACTTCATTGGACATTATAATTAATAATATGATTTTAAGAATTCCTTAATTTGTTCTTGAAAATACTTATAATTGTCTATCTTTAACCTGCTCGACATTGAGGTGTTGATATGGTTTAAATGAATTTAATTTGAAATCAAACTTTTTATCTAGATCTGAATGTATATAACTATTCTAGAAAGTTGTTTACTGGAAGGCTTTGGCACTTTTTCCTTTTCTTTTAGTCTATCAATTATTTCTGAATTAATCAATATAATTAGCTATATCTGGTTTTTAATTGCATTAATTAAAACACCTATTTTGTCATCGATGGCTTCCTCTGTGTTTCTAAATGAACATAGTATTTTCAAAAACAGACATTTAATATTTAATTTTGAGATTAAGTTCAAAAGTACTTTCTTTGATAAGGAAAAATGTTTTTCTACCCTGTGGTTTTCTATTTATAACCGTCCAAGCCTTTAAATATTTCAAATTAAATTGTTCCACTCTTGCTTTCTCTTCATTACAATACAGAACTTGCAAAGCAAAATGAATTATTAAAAAACGGTTTACCTGGAAAAGCTCATTTTTAAACGATGTTATTCCTTTAAGAAAATCACCATGTTTCTACCCCAGCTTTAAACTCTCTTTATTGTACTGGTCATTTTTTATTATAGCTACTAAGATAATTCCGAAGTGAGAAAAATATATTTTTGAATTCAAGATCTTATTAAACAAATTTTTATTATTAAACTCCTCTGGCATCTTCAATTAAAATTTAAATTTAATTCTCATTTTCTTATTATTACCGTTATATTTTTATTATGTTTGTTAATAAAAATTGTATATTAATAGAAAATTTCATTTTGTGAAGTAGCCAAGTCAATGTGAAATATCCTGATAAGTAAGTAATGATAAGTGAGGTTTTTAATTATGCCTGTTTGAATAAAAAAATGTTTTTAATATTATTATTATTATTATTATTATTATTATTATTATTATTATGTACATTTTTATTTTTAATACGGCTTGATACAGTTGTTCACCGGGCCACACCCAGTGACCTAGGGCAAACAAAGGTTTTGAGAGTTTTTACGAACATCAAAAATAGAGGATTATTGCAAAGTTTGTATAAAAAATAAACATATGACCTGTTTGAGAGACTTTTAACATAAGTATTTACATTGAAAGAGTTTTACGTAAAATATGGGCTGTGCTCGTTATCACGATTTTTTGAATTTCTTGAAGTTTGAGATTTCCGGGTATTTTGTCTAAAAAGTTCTGAGTATCTTTTTTAATCATCCCAAGTGCACCCACTATAACTGGCACTGTTGTAGTTTTCATCTTCCACATTCTCTGAATTTCGATTTCCAGGTCCTTATATTTGCTTATCTTCTCAAATTCTTTAATAGCAATGTTTCTGTCAGAAGGAATACTCATATCTATAAGAGTGCAGGTTTTCAATTTGTGATCCTTAATTACAATGTCAGGTCTGTTGGCTTGGATTGTCCTGTCAGTGTTAATCGA
>RDPX01000062.1:3001716-3012043 GCA_003991215.1 Morbakka virulenta | reverse complement strand
ATGTTAAAAGTAGAATATGTCGCAAACTCAAAAGGAAATATAAGCTAAATAGGGATAATACAAGTGAAGTCAAGGAGACTGTAAAGCAGAAGTTGCAGGCGAAAGTAAAAAGGATACAAAGATTTGAGAAAAGAGTAAAGTTCTATAGACAAAATAACACTTTTAAGACAAGCTGCAAGAAGTTTTACAGGGAAGTAGGTAAAGAAGGAATTAAAATCATTGAAGCACCAGAGATTGAAGAAGTGGAACAGTTTTGGAAGAGCATCTGGAGTAAGAAACAACCTCATAATGAAGAAGCTGAATCATCAAATGGAGACGTTCCTGTACAGGAATGGAACAATATTACAACTGAGGAGGTCAAGAGTGTCCTGAGAAAAGCACAGAAATGGAAAGCTCCAGGTATTGATAAAGTCAATAATTTCTGGTTGAATTGTCTTGACTCTAGTCATGATATTATGGCCCAACAACTTTCACAATTCTTCACTTGAGCTGTGCAAAGTCTCGCCAGTAATCATCAATTTCATACAAAGTAGCATGAGGATGTGGAAAACAGCTCTTTCTTTAAGCCATGAAAACGGAATTCTTAAATCCCATCGCATTAACATAAATTGTGATATCTTGCAAGGAGACTCTATTTCTCGCCTTCTCTTCTGTATCGCCATTTTCCCACTCTCGAAACTGCTTAATGCAACAGACTATGGATACAAAGTTAATGGTAAAGTTTTAGATCACTTATTTTATATGGACGATCTAAAGTTGTTTGCGACGAATGATAGTGAACTTGAAGGGCTGTTACAAACTGTAAAGACTTTCAGTAATGACATCAATATGTCACTCGGATTGGATAATTGTGCTAAAGGAACCTTTAAGAAAGGAAAACTAGTACAGTCAAGTGACATAGAATTAGACGATCATGAAACGATTAAAGAACTTGAACCTGGAGAAATGTATAAATACTTGGGTATTAATGAAAGTAAAGGAATCCAACACAACAGTATGAAAGAGAAAGTTATAAAAGAGTTCTATAGAAGGGTTAGATGTATTTTTAAAACGGAGCCTAATTCTAACAATAAAATAGAAGCAATAAATACACTGGCAATTCCCGTCGTTACATATACCTTTAATGTAATCAATTGGTCTTTGAGCGAGATCCTGAAGGTGGATACGAAAGTAAGAAAGTTTATGACAATGTATTGAGTGCATCACCCGAAAGCTGACGTGGATAGGGTGTAGATCCCAAGGAAAGATGGAGGAAGAGGAATGATGCAATTGGAACTAATGTACAAAACTACAACAATAGGACTATGTAAATATCTTGAATCAACCTAGGATTGGATGTTAAAATTGGTGCTTGCTCATGAACAGACGAAAAGAGCCCACTCTATTACTAACGAAGGTAGAAAGGTCATGGCAGAACTTAAGGTTGACCAAGTTGTATGCGAGGAAAGTATGACTTGCCCCAAGCAAGCTAAGATGGTAAAGCAAACGGCAAAAAATGAAGGAACAAGAAACATTGCTGATGGACAAACAATGAAAGAGGCTGGGGAGTAAGGGTACACTTATCTAGGTATAGTGGAATTAGATAAAATCAAAGAAGCTGAAATGAAAGATGCGATTGGAAAAGAATACAAAAGAAGAGTAAGGCTGGTACTTTGATCAAGGTTGAATGGGAAAAATAAGGTTTCGGCGATCAACACATGGGCAGTGGCTATATTCCGGTATGTAGCGGGAATTATACAATGGAGAGAAAAGGAGCTTGAAGATTTAGACCGACAAACAAGGAAAACAATGACAATGCATGGAGCTTTTCATCCCAAGAGTGATACTGACAGGCTGTATGTGAAAAGAAAAGATGGAGGAAGAGGTCTTATAAGTATAGAACGATGTGTCAAAGAAGAGGAGAGTAGTCTGAAAGTGTACGTGGCCAAATCTAAAGAGAAACTTTTGAAGGATGTACCTGAATTCGAGAAATTAAATGCAAGTGAAGGAGGTTAGAGATCTTAAGGCAAGAAATGAAAGCAAAACGAATGCATGGACAGTTTGTCAGAGACCTGACAGATGATGTAGTTAAGGTGAATACTTGGGAATGGTTGTCAAAATGTGATTTGAAAGTTGGTACAGAAGCCTTGATTTGTGTAGCACAAGAGCAATCCATCAGGACAAATTATGTATCACATTGATAGAAAGGCCGGAAGCCCCCTGTATCGATTGTGTGGTCAAACAGGTGAAATTATCCAACACATTGTAAGTGCATGCGAAAAGTTAGCTCAGAAGGAGTACAAGAGGCGTCATGATAACGCAGCGAGAAAGATCGACTGGGATATATGCAAGAAAAGAGGACTGGAATGCAGTAAGAAATGGTACGAGCATACCCCTGAAGGAGTTTTGGAGAGTGATGATGTAAACATGTTGTGGGATGTAAATATCTAGTGTGATAATGTGATTGAAGCAAGAAGGCCAGATGTAGTCTTGGTAGAAAAGAAGGAACGTACGGCCATAATAATCGACATAACAGTACCGGCGGATGTGAACGTGGCAGAGAAGGAGAAAAAAAAGTAGAAAAGTATCAAGATCTGAAAAGAGAAACAAAAAGAATGTGGAAACTGAAGAAAGTAGAAGCTGTCGCTGTTGCTATTGGAGCTCTGGGATCTGTGACCAAAGGATTTGAAAAGTAGGTTGAAAAGCTTGGGATTCACTGCAACATATGAGTACTTCAAAAGACTACGTTGTCGGGAACAGCCAGGATTTTGCGAAAAGTACTGGAGTTTTGAGAAAGAAAATGCTGGTATCCCATGGTCATTTGTTATGACCGGCCTGTCAGCATTTAACTCGGCCATAAGAACAGCCAGACATAAAATGTGAAAAAAGATAATAATAATAATAATAATAATAATAATAATAATAATAATAATAATAGACGTCCTGGGTATGACGTTAAAATGCATCCGGTTGTGGAGTTTCGACGTGGACGAATGAGGTTACCCTTTGCCACAACTACCTCCAGGTCACCCTTGGGCAAGGTGTAGCACCTGTTAGCCTACTCCGAGACCTTGAAATACTGGGTTGATGTCCGGCGGAGTTAAGTCTGTCTCATGGGCAGGGAGGGCTCTTTAGCCTTGGTTGGCAACCCCCCTAGTGATGGTGTCATGATTAAAAACACCCAGGAAGGAAAACCTGAATAACCAATTACCCTATGTTTATGGAAAATAATCAAAGAAAATCATCCCGCATCGCTCGTCGCGCGGTTAAACAAGGAGCGCGTTCCTCAGTGATGGACCAGGCTGGGGTCGAAAAGTGTACTACTGGGACAAATTCCTCCAACCCCCAGACCCTAGAGGCTTTCCGTAATGAGAATAGTTCTCAAATAGGCCCTCTAGATTACAAAGTTATGAGCCAAATAACACAGAAAAAAAGACAGAAGTGGACACGGGAGGAATACAAACAAGTCATGATAGCTTATTACCAGGCACTTGAGCAACCATCTAATGAGAATAGCACAACCCATACCTACCAGATATGGAGAAGGATGAATTTTGACAACAGAACTAATATAGATGCAAACAAACTAGCAAATGTAAGGAGAGACATAGTAAAAAATAAAAGATTAACGGAAACTGAATTAGAAAGAATAAAAACAGACATTAGGGGAAACCAGCAAAAAACAGACACGGCAGAAAACGAAATCAATCGAAGTACAAATAATATAGCAAGAGAAGATGACAAGATAACACATAATAATAAAGGAAATGTTACGCATTTGACTCATTCAGAACAAAACGAAGAAGTGAGAAAAACATTAGACATGAAACAACAAATATTAGATAAATGGGAGGAAATAAAATTCGTAGAAAAAAGAAATAGAGTTATGCTACCAAACATCACCAAAGACCGCAAGGCTAAAGAATTGATAAAGGTATCAAATAATGCTCTGTTAATAATAAAGAAACAACGTCACGAGCCATTAGATGTAACAGAAATAAATGAACTGATGTACGCAACTGCTACAGTTATAACTGAAAACAAAGGTGTCAGATTTAAAAAACAAAGAAAGTTAAAGAGAAAAAAACCTGCGTGGAAAGAGAGGATTGAAAAAGAAATTACTAGAATGAGAGGCGATTTATCGATTCTCACAGAGTTAACGAAAGATAATGGAATTAGTGAGAGAAAAAGAAGAAAAATCATGAGAAGATACACTATTAAGAAAGAGGAAGACATTGCTGCTGAGAAAGAAAAGTTAAAGCAGAAGATACAGGCAAAGGCTCAAAGAATAAGAAGATTCGAGAAAAGGAATAAACAGTATCGACAAAATAGAATGTTTAAATCTAATCCCAAAGTATTTTACCGAGAACTAGGGAAAAAACAAATGAAAGTTGATGAGCCACCAACTTTAAACGAGATTGAAACGTTTTGGAAAACCATTTTAGAAGATGATAAACATCATAATGAGGTTGCTGAATGGATAAGAACACAAGAAGAAATGCATAAAAATTCACCAGAACAACAATGGAAAGAGATAACTAGGGATGAAGTTACAGCAGCTCTTCGAAAGTCAAGTAACTGGAAATCCCCTGGCGAAGACAAAATAGCCAATTTTTGGTTGAAGAATTGCGAATCCCTACACGAAGACCTAACAAGGTGTTATAATGAAATAGTAAGAGAGCCCGAAAAAAGCCCGACATGGTTAACACAAGGAATAACATACTTATTGCCTAAAACACAAGAAACAAAAAATCCCAAAAACTATAGACCAATCACATGCTTACCAACCACATACAAAATATTAACATCGATTATCGGAGAGAGAACTTACAACCACTTAGAAGAAAACAATTTACTACCAGTTGAACAGAAAGGATGTAGAAGGGGTTCGTATGGTTGCAAAGACCAACTTCTTATAAACAGGATGATTCTTGAAGATTGTAAAACTAAGAGAAAGAATCTCAGTACTGCCTGGATAGACTACAGAAAAGCTTTTGACAGTGTTCCTCATAGTTGGATTATTAAAGTAATGCAAATCTATAAAGTTTCACCAGATCTAATCAAATATATGAAACACAGCATGAATACATGGCAAACAACAATGATACTTAATTTCTCCTCTGGTTGCATAACTACAAATCCTATTAAAATTAAAAATGGAATATTTCAAGGAGACTCATTATCTCCCCTCCTATTCTGCTTATCTCTTGCACCTCTCAGCAATCTATTAAACCACACAGAATTTGGATACGAAAATAACAAGAGGCGATTAAATCACCTGTTCTACATGGATGATCTGAAACTATACTCCAAGAATGAAAATCAGTTAGAAGGACTTTTGAACATAGTAAAGATATTCAGTGACGACATTAAAATGCAATTTGGACTGGAAAAATGTGCCAAAGCATCCTTTAAAAGGGGAATACTGACAAATACTTCAAGCGTAAAGCTAGATGATACAACGATAATTCAAGAACTCGATCAAGAAGGCACATATAAATATTTAGGCATAGAGGAAGGCAATGGTATCAAACATGCAACAATGAAAGAAAAGGTCAGAAAAGAATACTATCGAAGAATTAAGATGATCCTGAAAAGTGAGCTGAATTCATCTAATAAAATCACTGCCATTAACACTTTGGCAATTCCAGTAGCAACGTACAGTTTCAATGTAATTAACTGGCAAATGAAAGACATCAGAAAAATGGATGCCAAGACGAGAAAGATAATGACAGTGCATAGAATGAATCATCCTAAAGCAGATGTAGAAAGGATATATCTGCCAAGAAAGGAAGGAGGCAGAGGGTTGATTCAATTGGAATGTGCTTACAAAACAAGCACTGTCGGTTTAGAAATGTATTTGAAAGAAACAAAAGATAAGCTGTTGAAACAAGTATACAAACATGAAAGCGACAAGAAGTTATATTCGATCCAAAAGGAGGCTAATAAATTTGAAAAGGAAATAGGATTGCAAATGGAGAGTACTGAAAATGAAAAAGCCATGCCAATTACAAAGAAAGTGAAATTTCTAAAAGAAACAGTAAAGAAAAAGATTATGATCAACATGAAAGAGAGATGGAAAGAGAAACCGCTGCATGGACAGTACCCAGAGAGAATTGACAGAGCAGATGTTGACAAAGAATTGACATTTAAATGGTTACAAAGTTCAGGATTGAAAGCGGAGACAGAGGGTCTGGTGATAGCTGCACAAGATCAAAGTTTAGCAACACGCTACTATCAGCACAAAATTATTAAAAATGGAGCTGACCCGAAATGTAGATTATGCCATGAATTTGATGAAAGTGTGGAGCACATTATATCTGGCTGTCCTGTTCTAGCAAAAAAGGAATATTTAGAAAGACATGATAAGGCATTAGCGTATATTCACTGGAAAATTTGTAAATACTACCAGATTGAAGTCAGTAACAAATGGTATGAACACAAACCAACCAAAGTTGTTGAAGGAAATGATGTTACAGTATTATGGGATATGCCTATTAACACAGACAAAGAAATCAAAGCAAACAGGCCGGATATCGTAATCAGGGATAAATCAAAGAGTTTTTGTACTTTAATTGATATGGCTGTACCAGCAGAAAGAAATGTTGCGACAAAGGAGATCGAGAAGATTGCAAAATACAAAGATCTCGAAATAGAAATCAACAAAATGTGGAACACTAAAACGACTGTCATCCCAGTTGTAATAGGAGCTCTTGGACTTATTAGAAAAGGAATAAATCGATATATTGATCAAATACCTGGTAATATTAGAATCGAAGAACTGCAGAAAACGGTGCTTCTTGGAACTGCACATTTACTAAGAAGAACTCTATCTATAACTTAGCCCCAGGATCATAGGTTGATCCCGGTATATTCAAGGGACTGAAGTACACAAACGTTGTAAAGCATTTTTTTAAATAATAATAATAATAATAATAATAATAACAATGTCCGATTATGTGGGACTTCCCAATTCACACCGATCGTACCATATTGCCCGGATACCGTCATCAAAGACAAAACGAACAACACCTGTCTGTTTATTGACATGAGTGTCCCTTCAGATAGAAACGTCTCAGCGAAAGTATTCGAAAAGCTCTCGAAGTATAAAGAACTGGAAATAGAAGTAGAAAAGATGTGGCACGTCAAAACCAAAACTTTGCCTGTCCTTATAGAAGCACTTGGCCTTATAAAAAAAGGTATTGATAAATTTCTGGAACAAATACCTGGAAACCCAAAACTAGAAGAAGTCCAAAATATTGTATTGAACAGCACAGCGTATTTTCTTAGAAGAGCCTTGTCGAGCTAAATCATTTCCGTTTCTACACTTTAGTCGTTTTATGTCATATGTAAGATTGTAATTCTGTCCTCTTACTGTTCGTAATATTCCATCTATATTCTCGTCTCCTTGATGTTCGTAATATTCCCCTGATTGTAAAATAAAACGTTTTTATATAGCCTAAACTTTTATATACATTTGTTTCGTTATTGTTAGTCTTAGGGTTTGTATAATTTGTAACTGTCTCATATGCTGTTCGTCAATTGCCTTTGTTCAATGTGGATATTTTTGTTGAAATGTATTACCTCAAACTTCAATCACCCAAGGTCCCTGGTAGCGACTCGGTGCTTTAAAAAAACTAAATAACAATAATAACAAAGTTCATGTCCAGCATGACAGCCCGCACAGGGAAATGGTATTCACCTGCCAGACGAGAAAACTTAACCCCGGCTACCGACCAGTAGCTTTAGAGGTTTAGCACCTTCCTCAATATGTTGGTGGTTTCAATGATGGTAGATGTTTGGAGTCCACCCAAGACATCAGGGATGCCCAACTCTTTGAAACTGCGCTCCAAGCGCTTCGTCACCACTCCTAAGCTTCCCACAACGATTGGGACAACGCTGGTAGATACGCTATAATAATATTATAATATCTATTATTATATATTATATATTATTATATTATTATTAAATAATAATAATAATAATAAAAATAATAATAATATGTCCTGGGTATTGACATTAAACTGAATCCGGTTGTAGAGATTCGACGTGGGCGAATGAGGTTACCCTTCGTCACAACTACCTCCAAGCCACCCTTCGGAAAGGTGTAGCACCTGTCAGCCTACCCCGAGACTTTAAAATATCGGATTGGCATTCAGCGGGGTTAAGTCTGCCTCATGGGTAGCGGTCGGGCTCTTTAGCCTTGGTTGGCAATCTCCATAGTGATGGTGTCACAATAAAAATACCAGGGAAGGAAAACCTTAAACAAACCAATTCTTATATGTCAATATGAGAGCTAAAAGAAACGTATCAAACAACGACGTGCGGGGAGGGGGGGCGGAAATTTGTTTGAAGGCCCCTCGTCCGGCAGGGAAAGATACAAGGGTTCTCAGGTCATCATCACACGAAATCCTCGTCAAGCAGAGAAAATTAAGACTACTTGGACAAAAGAGTTAAATAGGACTGTAATGAAATGTTTTTATAAAAGTAACCCAGATCGTAAAGGTTACAGAAAGGGATTACATGCACTGTGGAATATAGATCGTCTTTATCAGAAGAGGTCGGAAGGGGGCAGAGGACTCATAAGTGTAGAAGACTGTGTAATGATGGAACAAAACTGCTTGCATAAACACTTGCAAGAGAGCGAGGAACAAATGTTGGTAGAGGTCAGAAAGAAGAAGATTATAGGTGAAGGGGCGAATAAAGTTACAATTCTAGAAAGGAGAAAAAACAACTTCTATCAAAAACAATTACACAGCGTCTTCCACATAAACACAAGTTTCAAAGACCCACGTAGTTGGGATTCGTTAATAACTGGTGACCTGAAGAAGGCCACAGAAGGTACTCTAATGGCAGCTCAAGAGCAAGCCATCAGAACCAAGTCAATCAAACATCATATTGACAAGGATGGTACTTCCCCTATGTGTCGACTGTGTGGTGACCGTGAGGAGACAGTTGCCCACATAGTATCAGAATGTAGAACTCTGGCTCAGAAACAATACAAAAACTGGAGACATAATAAAATCGCACAATTTCTACATTGGCATACGTGTAAAGACCACAACATTGAAAATTCAAAAAATTGGTATGATCACCATCCAGAAAAAGTAATTGAAAATGAAAAAGTGAAAATACTCTGGGACATGAAAATCCAGACTGATAAGGTTTTGGAACATTCGAAGCCTGACATAGTTATTTTTGATAAAGAAAACAGGAAATGTACGATAATTGATGTAGCTTTGTCCCTTTGATACCAGAGTCATCGAAAAAGAGAGAGAAAAAAATCAACAAATGACAGGACCTTAAGTGGGAATTGAAACGAATTTGGCATTTCAGGGAAGTACAAGTGTTTTGCATTATCATTGGAACATTGGCTACTATGTCTAAGGATTTCCACTATTGGCTTGTGAAAGTTTGCCCTGATTCTCATTTTGAAACCTTACAGAAGGCTTGCTTGTTGGGAACAGTCTGCGCTTTGCACTGAATATCTAAGGTTACTAGTTGCAATTTGATGTTCAGTTAACATCTTCCGGTTTGTAAACCGAGCTTAGAAACGAAATAATAATAATAACAACAATAAATGTCCTGGGTATTGACATTAAACTGCATCCGGTTGTAGATTTTCGACGTGGGAGAATAAGGTTACCTTTTGCCACAACTACCTCCAGGTCACCCTTGGGAAAGGTGTAGCACCTGTTAGCCTATCCTGAGACCTTTGAAGCTCCGGGTTGGCGTCTGGCGGGGTTGTCTGTCTCATCCGCTTGGTCTTGAAGTTCCAGTCTGGCGCGGAATAACCAGCCCCTTGGCAGAAAGATTAAAATACAATCTTAACAAAATGAAAACAAGAAGTAAAATATCATACCACATTGTCCGTCGCGTCGGTCAACAAAGGACGCATTTCCCAAGGAAGCTGAACCCGCCTGGGGTCGAAAAACGTGCGACTGAATCAGCAACCTCTATTAATGAAGACTCAGTTGGTCACCACATACAAGGAAACCTATCGGATGCCCCAACTAGAGATAAACCATCAGCGAACAAAACAAAAGAAGAATGCATAAGATGGAGTAGAGAGGATTATAAAGAAGTGATATATGCTTTTTATATGTCTTTTTATATGGCCAGAAAGTAGTCACACTGAAAATACCTTTAAGATATGGAGAAACCGAAACCCTGGAATTAGAATGAATTTTGACGCTAAAAGATTAGCAAATGTCAGGCGAGATATTATGAACAACAAGAGATTGACAGATTTTGATCTGCGGGAAATTAACGATATTGACAGTTTGGGTATCGTTGAAGGAGAAGGTCAAAGTGAAGTGCTGGATGACATTCCAGTTGATCAAGGGTC
>RDPX01000062.1:2933965-2950810 GCA_003991215.1 Morbakka virulenta | reverse complement strand
TATTATATTATATTATATTATATTATATTATATTATATTATATTATATTATATTATATTATATTATATTATATTATATTATATTATATTATATTATATTATATTATATTATATTATATTATATTATATTATATTATATTATATTATATTATATTATATTATATTACATTGTATTAGAAAGGCTGCAAAGAGACGGACATAAAAGCAAGGTGCAAGAGAGTAAAGAGAAAAAAAGGAGTGATGAGAGTTGGTTACTCTAAGAAGACATATTACTAACGTAAAATGAACTCAAAGAAAATTGAAAACCTTTGCTTTCCTAACTTTTTAAACGGAAACAAATTAGGCAAGTATATGCAGTACATATTATTCGAAATATGATCGATGGCTTCATTTTTCAAACAAATAAAGAGGTTTGTTTAGTAATTGGTAGCTAAGCTCCAAAGTAGCAAGTTATTTTCGAGCAAAGCAGAATCCAATATTGCAGATGTTGATAAAGGACAATGAAAGACTGATACAGTATATTTTAGTAAAATATAACACAACCATTGATGAATTATAGTACTATACTCAGTAGTATTTTAGCATAGAATTGTGTCTATAGTATAGTAAAGTATAGTAAAGTACTGTACAATGTAGTGTAGTATAGTATATGACGTACTGGATAGCATAAAATGTTATAGTTTGGTATAGTGTCATATAGTATTGTATATAGTATATAATATAGACGATACCATTGTAGAGGACAATTATATAATATTCATTTTCTTTGTATTATTGTTGATTTAATTTTACATATTTCAGTTCTTCAATGTGTGACAAAGAATAACATGGGCTACGTACAGCACAAAAGCCCATAGACACATGCTATAGTACAGTAATACAGTGTAAGATACCACATTTAGGCAGAGTATAGCATAGTATAGTGTCAGATAATATTATCTAATCTAGTATAGGCAATTAAAGCAGCAGACGTAATATGTATTCATCATCACATCTTATTGTGGCACAACCAAATTCATTCCTGAACAGTGTTGTTTGCATCCCTGAGGTCTTCTTTACACCACTGAAAACGAAACCAGCTCCCTTTTAATGTATGTTAAACAGTTTGGTTTACCGCACTAGAAAGGACTTTATAACAGTTATCTTTAGTCCGTCCAACTTTAATTTTAGCCCTGTTTAAAAGAGCCCAGTCCTTCCTATGGTCTGATGTTCCTTAAGGCAGACTTTCAATAATGTTTGGTACAGCTATTTGAACCCTGCAAGTTGCTGCTTTGAGTAGCTATGTCCCTCTCGATTGTTGCAAAAGATTTTTGAGATTTCACGTGTCTTCGTCTTTCTAAAGGCTGTGGTTTGAATGCCCCAGGTCACTTTCACTTTCCTTTTTGTTCTGTTTTATGTTGTCTTACTAATCTTGTCGTACTAATCTTGACTAAATACTAATGAAGAGTTGCGTAATATATTTAAACTGTCATGTCTACTTACGTTTACTTTACTGATGTGCGAGTTGAATGTAGACCCTAAATAAAGTTGTAGGAAAAATTATGAAAGCTGCAGGGATATAGTTTCAAAAGAGAATGCTGCGAAAAACTTGGATGAATAAAGTTACAAACGCTGACGTTTAAGGAAAAGGAAGGGTAAAAGAAAACATACTCCAGTTGATGCGCAAAAGAGAGCTTAGCCTTTGGGGTCAACTCAACAGAAAAGACAAGCTAGAACATCTGATTCAAACTAGACCAAAGGCAAAAGAATTCAAAGTAGACAAAGAAGAACGCTTCTTGTTTATTTATCAAACTGTAGAGAGGAGACAACAAACAACTTACTACAGGTGGCAATGAAAAGAAAGCAGTGGAGACCATGATCACCAATGTCTCTGAAAACGACACTTACAAAGAGAGAATCAGACAGACAGACGGAGAGACAGACAGAGTAAAAAAAGAGAGAAATAGCGGGAAATAAAAAGAAAGTGTGTAGGCAAATAAAAAAGCTATGGTGTAGAACTTAAACATCAGAGTTAAAATTGGTTTTGTTTAGATGTACATCATTTTGGGTAGCACTGAACTGAACTAAACTGAGAAAATAAGGCAAGTAAATAAGATTTTCCTCTATCTGCTTCCTGCTGGAAAGGCAGATCTATTTCTGTTAATTATTTTGAATTTTTTTTGTAATTTTCATCACATTAACTTTTCAGCGATAAAAGCTTCAATATAGGTAAATCACATCTTGTTTAAAAAATTAAATATTATTGAGGATTTTCCATGAAAAAATAGAGTATGCTGTAACACAGAATTACATAGTATAATTAAATATAGTATATGTGTACGTAGCATAGAGCAATATCATGTAATAAAACATAACATGCTATTATTAATACAGCACAATTTTGTAGAGCATGTTAAAATTGTCAAGTCTCTCGTCTATCTGCCGAACTTAAGTTCATTGTGCAACTTCATTCCTAATTTAACCCATCAAGTCTCGAATGTCATCTATATTCATTTTAGATCAATAAAGTGAAGATCAAGATCAATTTATACTTAACATCATAGCAGTAACATTATAATTAACATGAAAAAATGTAAGGTAAAAACTGACGTTTCGTTGCAAATTTGTCTATATTAGAATTCAGGGTTATCTATATTACTAGCAGACCTTCCTTTTTTTATGATTTACATGGGATTATTAGCATTTTGTAATGGTTAACATCATGCCAAATTCGCATTCCATTAGTTAACTTGTTAGCAAGCCAATCATAGAGAATTCAGATTTCTCCCTGGGCAATTGAAAGTTAATTGTAACTTATTACTTCACTATTATTTCTCATGACTATGTTTAAATCTATTTCTGACAATATTATTTTCTTTGGCTTCAGCTTATTGAATGATTCATAGAGCTTAAGAATGAAGAATCATGCAAAGCTCAGAGCTCTTAACTTTATCATAGACCTGTGATAAGAAAACAAAAAACAAGAGACAAGGCATAACTTTACACTTAAATATACATTCATGTCATATAAGAGAGTAAAACACTCAGAAGCCAAGAAGTGCCACAATCGTACAGTCCGACGAAAAAAGATATAGTCAGAGAAAGGTTTATTATACCAAGGGACAACATAACTGCATAAGGATGAAGACATTGAGAGAAAAGATTCATATGAGATGCAACAACCTGAACTGGTACCAACGAGGAAAGCTCATCAGAACATTTCTCATTATATTATCTATAGAAAAGACTAAGACCAGCCATCCTCAGTCGATGAGACCAAGGTTGAAGAGTGACGGCAGGATTTGGACCTATGAAGTTACAAGAGTACTAATTCAAATGAACTTTAATAATTTAGAATAGGACTCAATCAAATCTCTATGGACCCTTCAATAGGCCATGGCGCATTTGGTATCTCTGGTGGGCTAGTAAAAACTAAAAAAATTTTAAGTCTGCTTCAAATTTCCCATGGTTGATTTTGGTCCTGTGGTTAAAGCTTGGGAAATATTGTTGCATGTAATCTTATTTTTATTTTTGTATAGTTACATGAGTAAGTTGGTATTCAGCATATTTTCAGTGGATATTTTTCTTTGTTTCTCATAATATTTCTTTTCCTTGCTCTTGATAAATACTTTAGGATAAGTGAAATTCTAATTTTCTTTAAACCTGACATTGGATGTGTCATGCCTATTAGTTTATGATTCATCTTATAGAAATTTCTTCAATCTCATTTATTTTCAATATTAGGTCTGCTTTAATTTCATGAAGCAAAGTAAAAGAATGTAGAAAATTCAAAAAATGTTTTTAACATTTTATTAAATCCAATTTGACGTTTGAATCTTGAAATCCATTTTGAAACTTCACATTCCTTGCTTAATTCAATGAAAATACAACACTTAAAACCTAAAGCAATGGAGCATAATACATTCCTGTACAAGTGACAGATAACAAGACGAATAGAACATTTTGAATTCTTAAACAATTACATCCAAACTTCCACTTGGATGAACAAGTGGCATTAACATTTTCTTTTATTTGCAATATTACAGAATGCTTCACATTTGATCACTTCCTGTGGATGACTCATGACATCCAAATCCAACGTCTTTTTGACCAGTGAAATTAACACTTAAAACTATCCTTAATAGACTTCAAAATACCCCTAATAGCTAGCTGAGTAAACCAGTAACGTATGCAAGCTAAACTGGCTTCTGGAAGCAGGCAAAAACAATTACTTGACTTAAACGTTGTGCTGAAAGTAAAAGTAAACGTAACAGTTTTGCTAACACAAGAGAAGTTGACAACGGGGAAGCAGGATTGACTGCAGCTGAAACTGGCATTGCAGAATTCAGCTTTCAATATTGTCTTCAAAAGACATTTTAACAAATTATGTTATTATGTAGTATCATAGCTTAAAGTCTAGGATACCATTCTATAGCATAGTACAGTATATTGTAGTGTTACATAGAATAGTGTAAAAATTAAGTCAGAAAAGCATAATGTGGTCATAAAAACAGTATAATAAAATACAGGAATATGTAGGAAATTATTTCGTAGGTTAGGATATTATCATATACATATAGTATTAGGAGTAAACTCCAAACAGCCAGATGTTAAGGCTTCTATTTTGACAAAATAATAACAAAAAAACCTCTTAGATCACAAACAAATTTTACACGACTCGAGATGCAATACATAAACAAAGCCATAGAAGAAGTGCTTCAGAAATTTAGATAAGAGGCAGACATAAGAAAGACCATGTTATATATATATATATATGCTCTTCAACCTTTCTGTCGTCTATGAAATTTGGCTTATCTTAATCTGTTCATTTGGTATTATCATGGGTAGTGAAACGTTTATGACTTAAGCCAGCACAGCTTTGACTTGAAAACCTCAATTGTAAAAAGCCTTTCTATAAATGTGACTTTATTTCCTCGGACTACGAGAATATCAAACTCTCTTACTTCTGAGCGCTTTCTCTATCATATGACTTGTATATTTGTAAGTCTAAATTTAACTCACCTCTTGGCTTCATCTATTTTTTTATGACTTTTTTCACATTTTCAGACACATTGTGGCATTATGCTCTGTATCGTTATCAACCATTGAAAATAGAATATTGTAGAGTAATTTACCCCTTTCAATATTTCATACTAACTTAGAATTGCTTTAGCATGAAGTAGTATATATTAATGTTCTATACTTATTGATAGTAATACTGACATAGCTTTGAGTTGAAAACCGAATAATGGAGAAAAACGAAGTAAAGAATATATGGTCCACTTTAGGATATATATATATAAATATATTACTATTCATAGTTTTTACGATCTTGTAATAATCCAATAAATATAGAAACTCTGAAATCTTAAAATAATCACCTAATTATTAGTAGCAAAGCACTCAGAGAGTGCAAACTAACACCAAGTAGCTTATTTCCTCCCAGATTTGGAATTTTAATAAATTTGTAATCCTGCATTCATTTTTTTTAATGTACTAATGAGTCACCACACATCAAGGCTAAAAGCCACTCGAGGATGAGGGACAATGAGACGGATAGACAGACAGGTGGATGATGATAAGTATTGTCAAAGGGACGAAAGATATAAATAAGTGAATAAAATTTGATGACCTATTTCGTATGATGAAGAATCCTTCAAAAAATTCCTTGATTCAGACAGTAATCTCAATCAACATGAAAATGCAAACAATTTTTTCTGTGCCACTATCAACGTCCCTCAAAAATTTTCATTTCAATTCCATCCATAACTTTCAGTTATTTCGGGCACAAGCAAAAAAAAACCCCACAAAGAAACAAAGAGGGAAAAGCATAATCTTGTTGGTGGAAGTACTTCCTAAAGCTGTTATCACTTCTGCTACTCCTAATATTATTTGAATGACCATGGGCATTATTTCTACTCTTACTTATAAACAATACTGGCCATGATAACTGCAGGCACTTAATCGAATCTAGTTCAGGGTACACATAATTGAACTTTTTTACAATACTACTTCAGTTAAAACTACTACTGGCACGAACTACTACTCCATCTGTCTAATGCAACTACTTTTAGCTCTGTTTTTACTGTTATTACTCTTGCTTTTATTAGTAATACAACTAATACGTTCACGACTAGAGTTTTGACTATTGTTTCAAATTCTATCTCATAGCACTCTACGATTTTAGCTATGGTGATGGCAAATGACCATTCATCAGTTCCCCCGATTGCAGATAGATACAGAAATCAGCTGTCAGTACCCAATAATCAGTTCCTATTAAGCCATCTATGCTCCATCATGCAGAAGTCACCCAGATACAGGATGTCACATAGAAAATGAGGCAGCTTTTAATTATTTGAAATACGTAATGTGAAACATGGTAATGAGGCAATATAAACAGGAACCGTTTTTCCTGGGAAAGCACCATTATTTCAATCAGGAATACTGGTCTGTCTTGTAGAAGTGGCGGTTGTAAGTGCTATTCAGCCATACAAGACATGAATGACCCATTTGTTACAGTGAAAAACGTCTATCCTGGTAAAGTACCACAAGTACGCTCAAGTTGTAGTCAATTGAAAATTTAACTAAGATGTAGAAGTTGTACTAACACCATCTACAAAAAGGAAACACCAAAAAGGACAAGATTGTTTGGAAAAAAAAGAAAGATCCATCCATCCATATTTCCATATATCCATCCGTCCATCCATATATCCATCCATCCATTCATCCATCCATCCATATATCCATCCATCCATATATCCATCCATCCATCCATCCGTCCATTCATCCATCCATCCATCCATATATCCATCCATCCGTCCATCCATCCATCCATCCATCCATAATCCATCCATCCATCCATCCATCCATCCATATATCCATCCATCCATTGTTTATAGTCGGCCCTTTTCCAACTGTCATTGGGTTACCGACTTTCGACCAATCTTTGTTTTCCATGTTGTTCTATCCTTTGCATCTTCTTTTTTAAGGCCAATCTTTCCAGCATCTTTTTCCATCTTATCTCTCCATCTCATTGGCGGTTTTTGTCGTCCTCTTCTGCCTTCAACGTCAAACAGCATTGCTCTCTTTACATCTTCATTGTCTTCTTTTCTCAATACATGCCCATACCATCTCAGACAGCCCTCTCTCACAACATCATCAATTCCATACTTTAATCCAGTCAAACCCATCAAGTCTTTTTTACTTTTTCTTTCATCAAGTCTTTTTTCACACATCAATCTCAGGATTCCCTTTTCACATCTATTCAGTATTCTATTCAGTAATCTCCTATATAACTGTAAAACGATTAGGGATAGTCAAATTTAGGAACTTTCAGCCTCTACTGAAATACAGAAACAAGACATTACTTGAATTAACGAACATTGTTGTATGCATGTCAACATTCAAGTGAGTAGTATGCTGGCAAACAACTAAACTGATTAAATAGTCGGCCAGGTAAAACATTAGTAATGCATCTTTGGAGAAATGAGTGGTTTTTGGTCCAGTGCTTCAATACAGTATAAAGTGTTCTATCTAGAATACTGGTATCTATCTATCTAGAATACTTTGAATGATAATCTGCTTGCAATCCTCGTCAACTGCTAGAGTCCTATAAATAATCGAGAAGAAATTGATGCAAGGCAATTTCTGTGTTAATTTTTTCCATTACAAGACAAATACCAAAGCAAGGCTCATTTTGAACAAGATGAAGGTTATCATTTCATATATCTTCAGTCAACCATTAGAAATAATGCTCTGTTAAAAAGAATATTTTCAAAGAATAAAAATATGGTGTTCCCTAATACATTCTTTCAAAAATGTGCTGTACAAACATGGACATCTACATTACCAAATGAAGCAAAAACAAAATTAGGCTATGTCATTATCAACAGAAAATGTAGAAATGGTGCAAAGGATTGAAAATCATACCTTTGGAAGAGTAAGATTTGTTCAAAATGAAGGTTAGGCTATGACTCTAACTCCCGAAAACCTCCGAATGCTACAATATTATTGGTCTGCACTTTTAAAAGAATCCATGGATAAAAAATTCACTCTTGATCCTCGACAGGGCTAAAACGATGGGCAATTTATCAAATATAATTTTCAACCTCTCAAAATTTATTTTGAATGGTCTTCCAGTTTCCTATAAAGATGAATTGAGATACAATGCTTTTATCGTATATACTAGTGTCCTTTAAATACCCTTAGTTTGTGAACCCAAAAAGACTTTATGAGAATATTAAAGGTTATCTACCCATCATAATATACTCCTAGCTCCTAAAAAATATCTAGGTATTTTCCTTTGCTTTCGTATGCTGACGTCTTGCTCCAGACAAGTGTTAGCGAAAAGCTTACCAAAATGAACCTCATTTTAATTGCGATGCTCATATTTTGTACCAAAAATCACTTGTCAGCAATATCTGTGTATATATCGCAAAAATACAGACACTTGTTTTCCGGTGATCCTTTAATAAATCATAGCATAACACTGGTTAACAACAANATCCATCCATCCATCCATCCATCCATCCATATATCCATCCATCCATTGTTTATAGTCGGCCCTTTTCCAACTGTCATTGAGTTACCGACTTTCGACCAATCTTTGTTTTCCATGTTGTTCTATCCTTTGCATCTTCTTTTTTAAGGCCAATCTTTCCAGCATCTTTTTCCATCTTATCTCTCCATCTCATTGGCGGTTTTTGTCGTCCTCTTCTGCCTTCAACGTCAAACAGCATTGCTCTCTTTACATCTTCATTGTCTTCTTTTCTCAATACATGCCCATACCATCTCAGACAGCCCTCTCTCACAACATCATCAATTCCATACTTTAATCCAGTCAAACCCATCAAGTCTTTTTTACTTTTTCTTTCATCAAGTCTTTTTTCACACATCAATCTCAGGATTCCCTTTTCACATCTATTCAGTATTCTATTCAGTAATCTCCTATATAACTGTAAAACGATTAGGGATAGTCAAATTTAGGAACTTTCAGCATCTACTGAAATACAGAAACAAGACATTACTTGAATTAACGAACATTGTTGTATGCATGTCAACATTCAAGTGAGTAGTATGCTGGCAAACAACTAAACTGATTAAATAGTCGGCCAGGTAAAACATTAGTAATGCATCTTTGGAGAAATGAGTGGTTTTTGGTCCAGTGCTTCAATACAGTATAAAGTGTTCTATCTAGAATACTGGTATCTATCTATCTAGAATACTTTGAATGATAATCTGCTTGCAATCCTCGTCAACTGCTAGAGTCCTATAAATAATCGAGAAGAAATTGATGCAAGGCAATTTCTGTGTTAATTTTTTCCATTACAAGACAAATACCAAAGCAAGGCTCATTTTGAACAAGATGAAGGTTATCATTTCATATATCTTCAGTCAACCATTAGAAATAATGCTCTGTTAAAAAGAATATTTTCAAAGAATAAAAATATGGTGTTCCCTAATACATTCTTTCAAAAATGTGCTGTACAAACATGGACATCTACATTACCAAATGAAGCAAAAACAAAATTAGGCTATGTCATTATCAACAGAAAATGTAGAAATGGTGCAAAGGATTGAAAATCATACCTTTGGAAGAGTAAGATTTGTTCAAAATGAAGGTTAGGCTATGACTCTAACTCCCGAAAACCTCCGAATGCTACAATATTATTGGTCTGCACTTTTAAAAGAATCCATGGATAAAAAATTCACTCTTGATCCTCGACAGGGCTAAAACGATGGGCAATTTATCAAATATAATTTTCAACCTCTCAAAATTTATTTTGAATGGTCTTCCAGTTTCCTATAAAGATGAATTGAGATACAATGCTTTTATCGTATATACTAGTGTCCTTTAAATACCCTTAGTTTGTGAACCCAAAAAGACTTTATGAGAATATTAAAGGTTATCTACCCATCATAATATACTCCTAGCTCCTAAAAAATATCTAGGTATTTTCCTTTGCTTTCGTATGCTGACGTCTTGCTCCAGACAAGTGTTAGCGAAAAGCTTACCAAAATGAACCTCATTTTAATTGCGATGCTCATATTTTGTACCAAAAATCACTTGTCAGCAATATCTGTGTATATATCGCAAAAATACAGACATTTGTTTTCCGGTGATCCTTTAATAAATCATAGCATAACACTGGTTAACAACAAATGTTCTGTTTGAAATTTGTTTACCAATGATGGACCATTCTCAGGCGCTAAATTCAAATATGATTCTGGTTTTAGTCAACCAAGTCAAGCTTTTTAGATTAATCAACATAATCTATTTTTAAGAATTGTGCAGGTATATTCAATATTTTTTCGATGTTCTAGTTCAAAGCAATATTTTATCAGTATTTTATCGATATATATATATATATAGAGAGAGAGAGAGAGCAATTTTCCTATTTGAGCTGCTGTGAACCCTTGTCTTCGAGAAATGCCATTTCTTAGAATGTTTGCCAGGCTCCGGAGAGCATCAGTATTTTAGTATTCCTTTTTTTCCTTTTTTTTCTGCATATGGGTCTTTTATACTCATCTTAGTGCTATCGATTAGCCTGAAATTGAGGGAATATCCTACTTGGTTAGCCAAAGGGTGTTTAATGTGAACATTACTCTAAACAGCTATCTACAACTTTGCAGGCCTCTGTTCATAGATAATCTCCCGGAAGAGAACCACCATAGGAATGGCTCCCATAAAAATAAACCCCACTCGGAAAAATCGGACACCTGCAATCACAATCATAGCATGGTTTCATCTTTCTTCAAGTGACTGAGCATTACAACTTCAAAGTCGGTTTATTCTCACAGTGTGTTTACATTTAATTGTTGCAGATAATTAATTCAGCATTTGAAAATGGTCCACAATCGGTAAAAAAACTTCAGAAAGTAAATTTGTTTATGATAAAAACATTGTGGCATATCAAAATTTGTTTCAAATAAATGAACCAACAATAAGCATATATTTCTCTGACAATATATTTCGGATTTTTTTAATCCATCTTCAGGTCTAAAAGCAATAAAAGAAAAAGTTTAATCATTTAATGACTCTCGAGGCTCTTTACATTGAAAACATCAAACCATGTCTAAACACAAAAGATGAATACAGAAGTAGATCGTTGGTCATTAAAATCTAATTACCTGCAATACTTTGCGTATGTGATTTTATTGTATGTATGTATATATGTATGTATGTAGTACGATATAGATGATGGAATTTTTGTACAGATGTATATTCTTTAACTGTTTTTAAACTTTTTCTTTTATTGCTTTTAGACCTGAAGATGGATAAAAAAAATCCGAAATATATTGTCAGAGAAATATATGCTCATTGTTGGTTCATTTATTTGAAACAAAGTAAATTTGTTGTTGACCAGTGTAATAGAAAGAGCTCCCACACAAACCACAAAGAAAAAGATTTTGGAGGGCTTGCAATTATGCCATACAACACAGCATGCTTTTATCTCTTTTCAATTCTAAAAACCATGGCGCAAGGGGCCGGGTGGTATATCTACCATAAATGAAAAGAACTTGCAATAGATAGTCTCGTAATGTCATTCATTTTGGCTCTGATACTGTGCAAAGAAAGGTTCCAGAATATCAACCTTAAACATCAACATTGGCCTCAGAAGATTTACTCGTCGATTTGAACAACAATCCACGTGAATTACAAAGGCGAGAAAAAAAATGTTTTTATCAGGAAGGGCATGGGATGGACTGCATGTAACAAAATGGATAAGATTTGAAAATCCCAGCTCAACCGTAAAATTAAAACCAAAATTTTTAGGTAATAATCTAATCCATTTTACTCTACGGTTCTGAAACATGAGCTCTTTCCGCTAAACAACACCGCCGCCTTGATGGATGCTATACCTGTCTCCTCAGAAGAGTATTGAATCTTTCATGGAAAAAACATCCAACTCTTAACATGATTTACGGTGACATACCAAGGATATCAAACTTAGTTCAAAGAAGACGCGTCCAGTTTGCTGGACACTGTGCACGTGCCTTGGATCAGCTTTTGTCGTTGTTCCTCTTATGGAAACACCTATCATCACTCAAATGGCCTCGGAAGCTCACCTTCTCAGACATCTTATGCAGGGACACCATCATCGCCAAAAAAGACCTTCTAACAACTATGACCGATAGGCTGTACTGGAAAGGTGTAGTTAATTCTATCTCGGCTTAGGCCGCAAGATGACGATAGTGATGACAAAGGCTAGTAGTTTGTAAAATACAACCAAATTTCTTTTCTTTTTTCAAACAAAGTTCTATTGTGTTTAATACTGTAGGTTTGACTTTCCCTTTGAATAATGAGCTTAGTTGAGAAATTGTATGCAACGGTTAATGACAAGTTGGTACTATTGTTTTTTAATATTTTTTCCTGGTTGTACCCAATGCAATGGCTACAGCCAGAAGATGCTGTAAAAGTAAACCTGAGGCCTTCTACTACATCTGCGGTGAATACACCATCGGTTCAAACAGAAAACGAGTTACCGATTTCATACAGTGTGCAATGGTTACTCTGGGATGAAACATGTCAATCAAGACAAACCCTGGGGACCACACATGGCCTCCAAGGCTTATACTCAGAATCTTTGTAAGTGTATAAGTGGACGAAAGGGCAAAAAGACTTGCCTGAAATTTGGAATTCCCATGTTTTGGAGGAAACCTGTAAATCATCAGACCGACTGCTATTTCTGCACTGTTGATGTAAGTGGGATAAACCGAAAGAATCGGAACAGTACCAAGTATCCTGATCTGCAATAAGTACGTCGTCCCGTAGGGCACTGCTTGGATATTCCGGTACCTGTCTTCAAAGAGCTTTCTACAGTTAGTGGTGAAGTTCCGTCCAGTGTTGAAGAAGATGAACTAATCATGATGGTCCACATCCCTTTTCACTGAAGAAAGCTCAATGATCTAGTTTGAGATCTCAGCTTGTCAAAGTCTTCTACCGAGCTTCTGGTTTCCAGACTAAAGGAAAGCAACCTCCTCACTGGCAGTACTCGCATCATCTTCTACCGCCACAGACATAGATAGTATCTCTGCTTTTTCTCTGAAAAAGAAGACTTGGTCTACTACTCAGATGTTGCAAAGCTGTAGACTTGTGGTGGCAGAGTATAAAGCACAAGATTGGAAGCTGTTTATTGACAGCAGCAGGTGGTCGCTGAAGTGTGCTTTACAACATAACTACAATCAGTATGCCTCTTCATCCCTTGCGCACTCAACTTCACTTAAGGAGAAGTAGGAAGCGGTGAAATACGTGCTGAAAAAAATTCGCTATGATAAACATGAATGGGTTTGCTAGGACTTTAGTCTGGATTCACCAAGGACCCATGCTTTATCTGCATGTGGGGATAGTAGGAATAGATCCCGTCACTACACACAAAAAAATGGCCTTTGCGAGAAGACCTCCTTTCCTGTAGAGCACAAAACGTCATCAACAACCCTCTTGTGGCCAGAGACCGGATATTCTTTCCCCCACTGCACATCAAGCTTGGTTTGATGAAGCAATTCACCAAAGTTCTGGATAAAGATAGTGGTTGCTTCACCTATCCATGCAAGGCCTTTCCAAAATTAACTGTAGAAAAATTAAAGGCTGGTATCTTCGACGGTCATCAAATCCGTCATCTCAATAGAGATATCAGATTTTAATATATTTTGCAAAGGGATTTGAAGCCTTTATTGAAGCAATATGAGCTTCGATAAATCACCTCCAAACATGCATGATAACTTTCAACAAACATGAATATCCCATATCTATAATATAATTGAAAGTTTTTGAAATTTACTGCTTCCCTGTTGCTTCATCTTTGCAAGTATTATATATGCTTGTGATTATCCATCTCGATGACTTGGAACAAGAGAAATATCCCCTGCTTCAAAATAACCTTCCTCGCTAAAACTGAAACAAGCTTCTTTGAAAACAACATCTCGCCTTACGGTAATAGCATTTGTTTCTGGCTCATAGAACCGACAACCTTTATATTGTTGAGAATAATCCACAAAACGACATATCTTGGGTGTTGTATCCAGTTTATGTCTGGTTTCTTTAAAAACATGTGCATGTGCTGTGTACCCCAAAACTCTACCAACTCTAAGACGTTTGGCTCTACAGCAGACATAAACTCAACTAATAAATTATCATCTGCTAAATTCACGCATGAAGAACCAAAATCTTGCAGACAGTATTTTTTCCTCAAACAATTGCTTACATAGTTGCATAACAATAACTCAATGACATTTTTGTACTTAACCAATTGATTTGTTTTCTACTCATTCTACAACAATAAAAACGACACCAAAACTAATATCAAATCACTATTTTTATCAAACTACAGTTCACAATATAATATACCCTCCAACCTATTTTTATCAAACTACAGTTCACACTATAATATACCCTCCAACCTATTTTTATCAAACTACAGTTCACACTATAATAAACCCCCCCCACTTATTTTTATCAAACTACAGTTCACACTATAATATACCCCCCACCTATTTTTATCAGACTACAGTTCACACTATAATATACCCCCCACCTATTTTTATCAAACTACAGTTCACACTATAATATACCCCCCACCTATTTTTATCAAACTACAGTTCACACTATAATATACCCCCCACCTATTTTTATCAAACTACAGTTCACACTATAATATACCCCCCACCTATTTTTATCAAACTACAGTTCACACTATAATATACCCCCCACCTATTTTTATCAAACTACAGTTCACACTATAATATACCCCCCACCTATTTTTATCAAACTACAGTTCACACTATAATATACCCCCCACCTATTTTTATCAAACTACAGTTCACACTATAATATACCCCCCACCTATTTTTATCAAACTACAGTTCACACTATAATATACCCCCCACCTATTTTTATCAAACTACAGTTCACACTATAATATACCCCCCACCTATTTTTATCAAACTACAGTTCACACTATAATATACCCCCCACCTATTTTTATCAAACTACAGTTCACACTATAATATACCCCCCACCTATTTTTATCAAACTACAGTTCACACTATAATATACCCCCCACCTATTTTTATCAAACTACAGTTCACACTATAATATACCCCCCACCTATTTTTATCAAACTACAGTTCACACTATAATATACCCCCCACCTATTTTTATCAAACTACAGTTCACACTATAATATACCCCCCACCTATTTTTATCAAACTACAGTTCACACTATAATATACCCCCCACCTATTTTTATCAAACTACAGTTCACACTATAATATACCCCCCACCTATTTTTATCAAACTACAGTTCACACTATAATATACCCCCCACCTATTTTTATCAAACTACAGTTCACACTATAATATACCCCCCACCTATTTTTATCAAACTACAGTTCACACTATAATATACCCCCCACCTATTTTTATCAAACTACAGTTCACACTATAATATACCCCCCACCTATTTTTATCAAACTACAGTTCACACTATAATATACCCCCCACCTATTTTTATCAAACTACAGTTCACACTATAATATACCCCCCACCTATTTTTATCAAACTACAGTTCACACTATAATATACCCCCCACCTATTTTTATCAAACTACAGTTCACACTATAATATACCCCCCACCTATTTTTATCAAACTACAGTTCACACTATAATATACCCCCCACCTATTTTTATCAAACTACAGTTCACACTATAATATACCCCCCACCTATTTTTATCAAACTACAGTTCACACTATAATATACCCCCCACCTATTTTTATCAAACTACAGTTCACACTATAATATACCCCCCACCTATTTTTATCAAACTACAGTTCACACTATAATATACCCCCCACCTATTTTTATCAAACTACAGTTCACACTATAATATACCCCCCACATATTTTTATCAAACTACAGTTCACACTATAATATACCCCCCTACACACACACATACACACACTTATTTTTATCAAACTACAATTCACACTATAATATACCCTCCAACCTATTTTGATCAAACTACAATTCAGACCGCCTGTAGATAAAATTCTTAATAATAGGATTTTCCACCAGCTCACTTGTCCACGCTGCATTGTGTGATTTGTTGGCGAAACATGTGAACATAGACAGTCTCGTCTTAAAGAACACGTTGAAGACCAGTGGTGGTGAAAACCCACCTACCTCAATGCAACATCAGTGTCCCGAAAGTAAACGTAGACATCTACCAATCTTCAAGCATGTGAAAGCACTACATATTAACACTCATGCCTCTCCATACCCGAGAGCTCAAACTTACAAAAACCACCCAGGACAAACATGAGAGTAGGGAAAATTAATAGTAGTTACAAACAAAGTACATTGTCTTATGATATTTGAAATTAAAATTAGCGTGCTTTTTAGTTCATTTTGAATTATTAATTATTTAATATTTATGTAATATTTAAAAATTAATTATATATAATTTATCTAATGTATGTTGTTTTTTAATTATTGATTATTACCTTCGGTTTATTTTGAATTTTCGTTTTGTTTCAATGTCATTTTTATTTTCTATCGTACGAAGAAGCAAAAATAAATTAATTTTCCGAAGTAGCCTTTGTCGTATTGAAGGCAAAAGAAGCAGAGGAAGACAAAGGTTAACATACTTGGGAAGTCTCAAGTGCCACATTAAAAAGTGTATATCAGCAATTGAGAAGAAAAACGTAAAAGCTGGAGCACTGCTGCATATGATGAGAGATAGGAATCTGTGGAGAACAGTGATCGCTAACGTCTGGAATGGGTATGGCACGAGAGAGAGAGAGAGAGAGAGAGAGAGAGAGAGAGAGAGAGAGAGAGAGAGAGAGAGAGAGAGAGAGAGAGAGAGAGC
>RDPX01000062.1:2898118-2914264 GCA_003991215.1 Morbakka virulenta | reverse complement strand
GATGGAGGAAATGACGCTTATTTGAGCTATGAACAGGAAATGATCCAAGAAAATATCAACTCGAAAGGAAATGAATTGGAGTTTACCAAAAAGTAATTTAAATATATCTTACTTGGATTAATAGACCATAAATAATGAAAGAAAGGAAGAAAACAGCTGCGAAAACTAATAGGAAGACTGGATTTATAAACCATTCAATCCTACTATGACTCGACTAGGAATTGAATACTCCCATGTGTGTGGGCAATTGAGTATATAAGAGAGGTCAGGACTGAATTGAATACCACATTGTCGAAGAACGTAACAAGACCACCTTACTTGGCGATTAGAATAGGATACAAATTTTTAATAAAGACAGATACAGATAGATGTAAATATATAAAGATAGATATATAAATATATATACGTACCTTTTACACTTTTTAGATTCATTTAAGAAAATATAAAGCGAGATATGGATTTCACACCTCATTTATCACATCTTATTCAAAACGTCTTCATCGTTGGTTGTATCATATTTGGCATGAGAACAGGTGAGTGTTATAAAAAGTCATTTTAATGTACCTGTTTACTTCTTATTAGCTACATCTTCTTCTGTTTGTACGATCTATTGTCGATCTATTTATCTATCTATTTATCTATCGATCTATCCATCTATCTGTCTGGCTGTATATCTATCTATCTATCTATCTATCCATCTATCGATCTATCTATCTATCTATCTATCTATCTATCTACCTATCTATCTATCAATCTATGTATCCATCCATCTATCTATTTATCTATCTATCCATCTATCTATCTATCGATCGATCGATCGATCTATCTAATCTATCCATCCATCTATCTACCTATCTGTCTATCTGTCTATCAATCTATGTATCCATCCATCTATCTATTTATCTATCTATCTATCTATCTATCTGTCTGTCTGTCTGTCTGTATATCTATCTGCAAAACTGTCTGTCCCTCTCTCCCCGTTATATATATATATATATATATACATATATATATATATATATATATATAATATATATATATATATAATATATATATATATGTGTGTGTGTGTGTGTGTGTCACTATGTTAACAACTCATCTAGTCAAGCCATTTTTTTCCTTTCGAGCTTGGCTGTATAAAATTATTTTAAGCATTCTGAACTTCGGTGCAGCTTATTAGAATTGATTGTAATAGCCAACGTATTCATGTGAGCAGATGTATAAAACGTTAAAAGAGAAGTTAACCCTTTCCTCGAGTTACCCTTTACATGGTAATGTTAGATTGAACATGACTCTGAAAGATGTAGTAATTGGACCATTTTTATAACATATAAAGTAAATGAACAACAGCAGAAAACTGGGGAAGGGTTTTTTGACCTAAACTGATAATATACCTTCTCTGGTATATTAAATGAAAATGGTATATCGATTTAATTTTTGCAAGGTGTTATTGCATCGTTTCAGCTTATGTTGTTTGGATGTGGGAGATCATTTTTTAGATTATTTACTGACCATGAAAATTTAATTATGTTCATCTATACTCAGGGTCGAATACAGGATCGAAATTTACTTAACAATGTAAAGAATATTATGTTTGCTAAAATGATGTATTCTGTTGTTTGTATTGAGGATCCAAAGATGCACTTTTAATCTTAATTGATTTTGTTCTATAGTGTAGCATATTACAGGGTAGTACTGTATAGTGCTGTACTATTACACTGTAATCCACAATAACAATATTAAGTATACATTCTTGATTTTCTCTTAGGCAGCGTATCAAGCATACCCTCTGGTGCCTGTATGCCTCGCAAGATGATGGTTCCTACCAAACCGATTGGCAATTACTTTCCCTATTATTACGAGCTACACCAATGCTCGGGAGGGTTTCAAAACCCGATTACACATCGTTGCTGGCCCAAAAAAGTCAAGTCCATACGAGTAAATTTCAGAAATCAGGATCGCGTAATTGAAGAAGTAGTTCTTAAGAATCACACAGTGTGCCACGAAGTCTGTGTTTGTGGAGAATGTAAAGATATGAATTCTATAAGAGAACAAAGTCTTTGCCGGCCAACAGAGATGTAAGTTATATTTCTATTCGTGTTACTTTGTTTCACCAGCAGCAAGATAAAATACTCACAGCTTTCAACATCTTTATCATTATCATCACAATTATTGTAAGTTACACCACCAGCATTCATCATCATTCTTGTTTTGAAGTCTATTTATTTCACAGAGGCAAGAGTAAGCCTGTTGTAAAAACTTTTCTCCTATTAAGCAGTCCTTTGCAACTTCAACCCATAATCCGCTTTCCATCAACAATAACTTATTCTCTACTCTACGCTTTCTTTAATCAACAGTTGTTACCTAATAATCTTGAAAATTCTGACCTTTATGGACGCAGAGGAAGCCATAGATGTAAGAGCTTTATCATGTCATGAGTAGTAAGCCTTTTCTGAGCTACGTTTCGAGAGATACTTCTCCCATCGTCAGGCTCTTTGTTGTTACCTTTTATTTCTAAATGATCACTATATTGCCAGCATTTCTGATAGAGTAAATCAATTAATAAATTTGCACCTGGTTCATTTCTAGATCATTCATAAGGCTGTTTGTCATGTTACACCCCACTTGCACTTTATTATTGATACTTGATTCCGACGCAACAGATTCTTTCATGACGCTCACCATCACATTCCCGACATGAGATATGTAGATTTGTGTCTAATTTGTATAACTCCACAAAGTAGAATGAATGAATGTTTAATATGAATGACTGATAACTGACTGGACATGCGTTAAAATGATTTTATTTCGACGTTTCGATCGTCCAATTCAAACACTTCATTTATTTACTTTCAAAGATTTCATTTCTCAAGGGTTTACGTTTAAATATGGTTTATGTGTTGTCGTCTGACAACTACAATGCTTTCTAATATGGTAAAAACATACACCGTTTGAACGTCGGAGCCTCAAAACATTTAGTCGTTTCTACCTAAAGAGAAAAATATGTCAATAGTGAACCTTGTGCTGTGTCACAATATCATCAACTTGCAGAGAATTTCTCCTTTTTTTTCCCTTAGCTGGACTAAATTTTGAACTCGAGAGTTAACTGATCAATGAAGACAAATTTCAATTTGACTATTTTATGAGCATCTTAGTACTTTTTAGTAATGATGGACGGACGAGAAAAAGTCAATTACCTTCTTCCTTTCTGGCTGGTCTCTTCTTTGTGTTGGTAACTTTTTCATATTATTCGTTTTAATTAATGTCTACAGTTGATGATCAAAAGGTCGAACTAAAATCTTGTAGTCATATGAAATGTCTTTTCCTTCATCAACGACATCATTATTAAACTTTAAACATATCACGATTATTTTTTCCATGCTTGTAATAAAACTGAATAATGCAATATCTCTGCAAGCAGTCCTTGCACTTTTCTTTTCATTTACCTCAGCTAAATATGTTGAACAGCAAAGTTGGTGTTGAGTGTATTACATGCTACATCTTCATTTATTGTAATTACTTATTCCTAACAAACATATATTAAAAGCATGAAAATATTACACTGATATTAATTTCTTAAGTTGTTTATACTCAATCTGCAGACAGTACTGTTTCGCCCTTTGTGGGATCATCAGTGTTCATCAGTTGTTTCTAAAAAGTAATCAATTGCTCTGTATCTTTTAATTCATTTTGGCTTGTATATTGTTGATAAATATTCTTTTTAAAGATCATACTATAATTCTTGGCAGATATGAGGACATATTTGATAACAGCGAAATTTTTCATTGAAATATTTTATCCTGATGTAGTGTAAAGGTTGGTAAATATAAATTAAAAATTAATGATGATGATCATAGTAATAATAATAATAATCACACCTAATTTTAAGAAATTTGAAAACAATAAAATTATTGGATACACTGTACCATACACTGTATTCAATGGATTTTATACAGGATTAGAATTTTACTTTTGTATTGATTTCACGTTGTGATTAAAAAACGACAATCATTGGCTTTTCCCACATTTTATTCGTTAACAACTTTCTCCTTCTTGTCTTTTCCCAACAGATGGAATTCTGATTCTTGTCAATGTGACCCTCTGTGCGTTGGATCAGGATCAACGAATGGAATAAAAAGTATGATTTTGTTTGTTTGGGGTGTTTTTTGCGGGGGAGGGGTTACTCTAAGTATGTATAAAATAAAAGAACATCATACCAACATCACTCTTTCTCGATTTTCTGTGCAAGGAATAGGGCTTTGACAGACTAATCCCACCACTCTTAGACTTGGTAATTTCAACAATGTGGCTTCGTTACCCTAGGCAGAATCCTTTCAAAGACCGTCTCCCCCGGCAGAATTTCTTCCTGCAGAATCTAATTAGAAAAGAATGTCGTCGTCAAGAGCATCTTTGTAATGTTCAGTATTTCCCACGATATTTTTGTGTTACTTGAATAACCTTTTAAGCGAAAAGACATGAATTGACCAGAGTTAAAGCATTTCTTTCATTTCTATCCCTAAATTTCACATTAGTCTTGTCAAGTGCTTCATTAAATGCACAGTGAACAAAGTGATGTTCTTAAAGCCAACATTGGACTGCATATTCGCTTTGTGACTCACCACTTCACGATGCATTTCATTTTCACGATCCTTAAAAGTCTATGTTTTTTATTGAAGGCTTATGAAAGCAAAGAAGATCAAAGTCTGATCTACGTCAAATACTTGAAAGTTGAGTAAAGATTGGGAACTGATGTTGTTCCTCAGACAATAAGAAACACAAGAATTCACTTACCCTTGCTTTTGCAGTTTAAAATTCAATTTTGTCAAGGAAAGAGGGGTGGTTCGGTATAAGCAGCTTCAGGACATATGTTAAGTAAACATTTGTGAAGGTGTTTTCATATTAGGCCAAATAAATAGCTGCTGGCATTTCGGTTATTGTGTTACCGCCCAGGACTAAGATCTAGTTGTGGAATAAGTGAACAGATTCGTGGATTTGGAAAAAAGGTTCACATGCTTCAGCAGTCCTTATAAATTTTATTAATGAGAGAAAATTGTCAATTGTTGAATAAATACAGCAAAATGATGAAATAGAAAAAGAGTTGTTCAAGAGAGAACTGATAACAAAGAAGAAACCAACAGAGATAGCCTCAGTTTGTTTGGAAAACTACCTCTGGTCATCCTAATAATCCATTTTCTACTATTACTACTATTACTACTATTACTACTACTACTACTACTACTACTAGTATTACTACTAGTACTACTACTACTATTACTACTACTATTACTATTACTACTACTACTAGTATTACTACTACTACTACTATTACTACTACTACTACTATTACTACTACTACTACTATTACTACTACTATTACTACTACTACTATTACTACTACTATTACTATTACTATTACTACTACTACTACTACTACTATTACTACTACTACTACTACTATTACTACTACTGTTACCACTTCTACTACTACTACTACTATTACTACTACTATTACCACTACTACTACTACTACTACTATTACTACTACTGTTACCACTACTACTACTACTACTACTACTACTGTTACCACTACTACCATCACCATTACCGTTACTACCGCTGCTACCACCATCACCATTACCACCACTACTATATCTACTGCTGCTTCTACTACTATTTATACTACTACTACCACCACTAATAGTGTAACTACAACAAATATTTCTATTATTATTACTACTACCACTAAAATTACCACCACTACTAACAATCTTATTATCATTTTTACTATTATTACTAATATTCCTGCAATTAAAACTACCACTACTTCTTCTAATACTACGACTAATATAACTACTACTGTTGCTACTACTTTTAATACTAAAAGATAGTTCTGCTGTTAATACTGCTTTTTTACCACTACTGCAACTAATAGTACTATTATTACCAATAATATCTCAATGCAATCTGGGCTGTTTGTCATTTTGTGGTGGCGATTTTAAAGGTACCTCAAATAAACAATAGCATATTTTGGCATCAAGGGACTAAATGCAAATTCCAAATCGATTTAGAATTTGTTTCTGTCAGTTCTATGTTCCCCCATGACTATTATTTGTTTAAATATTAATAATTTTGTTCTTTTCTTTTTACTCTTCACAGAACCAGCAAAATCTGTTCCCTTGAAAATTTTTGTCATTGGACTGACGTTAGAGCTTGTTGTTATCACAGCAATCATCTTAGTTTTTCGACAATGGATCTTTTCTAGAAGAGAGAAAGAAAGTAACTCGAATGATGTCAATTCATCGGCTAAAATGCCATTTACCAACGGAACTGCAGGTTCGTACCAGTCGAAAACTGTTCCATTCGAATGTACCCGCTTTAAGAATTCCTACTTTTCAACACAGGTTACTTTCGATGGAAGAAATGAAAATACAAGCCTTTTGTGATGGCTGACATTAAATTTCCCTAACAAATACAACTTTAACCCATGTACTTACTTTAATAAATTAATAAGATAAGATAATTATATTAATAATTTATGATATGATGTATATATATTACTGTTATAAAAATATTATTGTCGAGTGACTTGCCGAGTCCTGTTTTCAATGGTCACTTGTTAAGCTTCTCACTTTGCAAAAAGAATACCACATGCCATGATTTGATTAGCTGTGAAAAATTCCCCCTGCCCACCACTGTCCTGAAAAACATTTCCCAGTTTTTAGCATACCTCATTTTTATTTATACAGTTTTTACCATATGAATGGTTCATTTCTGAATCTCGGTCTTCAATTTTTCTGTTCTTGAAGTTGCACTGTTGCGCACGAATTTATAAAATTGTAATTATACCCTAAAATAAAATAAGGTCAAATTTAAAACCAATTTCTCCTGTTTAAATTTAAACAAAGATGAAATAAACTTTCATAGATTTTAATAACATTGCTTAAGAAAGAATACTATGAAAGTTTTAATAATTATTAGTATGTATACTCCTTACCTTCCATTTATAATTATAACAATATCTAATATTTGTGAAGTTAAATTGTTTTGAATAGTTTAATATAGATATTAAGTAAAAATGCAAAAAACTCCAAACATCAGGGAAAGGTATATTATTATCAAGTACTGCAGTGTTGATTACAAATTAAAGCAAAGTTTATTACAAATCCGAGCAGGGTTTATTATAAATTGGGGTAACATATTATTAGAAATTGGGACAGTTATTACAATATAAGATAAGGTTCATTACAATGTATGACAGAAGACAGCTTTTCTTATATTGTTCATATCTTTCATTGAGATAACGATGCAATTAAGCTGGTTTTGGGTGTAGATCTTGTTCGCTGGAGGTTGGTGAGAGTGCAAGTCAAATCATAAGATGATAAGTATGGTTTGGTAGAAAAATTATTTTCTATTCTCTCACAGTGCATGGGAAAAGGTTTGAGTGAAATGATGATACATCAGATTTCATCTATCTACATAAATTTAAGAGAGTGCAAGTAATTTTGCTCTACGTTTTCAAACAGTTTTCTTGCGAGTGTCCTCGTTTCAAGTTCATCAGAATTCCAGAACTGAGTATGGAATAGAGGCTCAGTATTCTTTTTACCAAAATAGAGTGCAATTGTTGAATCACTCAATATTAAGTGGCTACTTCGGCTGTAAGGTTCTATCTTGAAGCACTATGCGCCTTTACATTTTCTGTAGGTAAGAGCTTAGACCAGTTGAAATAACTCGAATACTGCTGTTTCGTTTTCTTTTCCTTCTCATCTTCAGTATCCAATCTTTTTTCTATCGCTCTTTAGCAGGCTTTCTTTAATGTCAACTTCTCACTTGCTACATTCTGTTGCCATAGTTGCCTAGTTGTGGGACAGAACTTACTGGCCTTCTTGCGACTTTTGCAAGTATCTTCAAAATGTTGAGTTGGTTTTAAAACCGACGTTGTTCGTTTCTTAAAGAAGACGATCAGAGAATCACCATATTCATGGCATTCTAATCCATTATCATAATCAGATGATATTGTTGAGTTAGTAAAACTTATTTTCGCTAAGCAATTTTTTCCATGAATTCAAGAACAAGGTCACATATCGTACACGATTCCCATTGTTTTATGATCGTTTTCTCCTTCATATTTCTTCAGATTTTTTTCGCAGATTTTTAACTTTGTTTCCTTTTCTGCGATTTCCTTGGACTTATCTCCTCTCTCAGCAAACCCTATCAGGATAAAAAATGAAGAAAGTATTCTATTATTTCACTTTTCTGTTGTCTTATTCGGTAAACAAAGCAAAAGACATGTGCGATTCCACGTTGTCCATGATTGCTTTATTCAGTATGTTGCTTCACTAACATCATCTATTACATCAAAATAAATGGCGTATGAAATTAAGCTGTAAAGAATTAGTCTTAATGAAACGCTTAATTTTTATCGCGGGAAAAAGGGAAAGAAATCCATGAAAAAAGGCGAGAAATGATCAGATCAAAATGTTTCTTGTAAAGAAAATTTCACTGAATAATTGAATTTTACATTTTCACATTTCCCTCTCTTCCACATGTTGGATGGGGCTAAATTGGTATCCCATTTATAAAGTTTAAAACTTTGTAGGCTTCATGAATGTGCGGCGTCTAACATCCATGCATGCATGGATGTTAGAGCCTGTAATAAGAATAGTATATTCCAATATTGTCTCTTTCCATAGACATGTCCATCCTCCATTTAAATTCTTGTTTTCAGCGACGTAAAATTTGAGTTATCGAAATTTTAAAACGATTCTTACAAAATCAAATAATTTGAAATGGCTGCTGTCATATGTTTTAATCAAAATATACCACCCTTGCTAGATCTATAAAGTTAACATTTAATATTCAAAAACTGTATTTGGCAACGTATTCAAAGAGAGGCAAAAAGGTACTGTAAACTAGTGGGCCAAAGCAACTTCATAACACAATACTACATTACACCATAACACACTATCATAGATTAGGCTTAATGATGTTGTAAAGACTATTATACCACATTGTATTGTAAGGCAGTATAAGGTACCATATATATTCTACAAAAATACTATAATGCACAAAATAAAAATATCATATACTGAAAATAGAGTAGACTATAAGAAAACATTGTTTAATATAGTATATATGCTACGTTTACTGTGCTGTACTACCCTAAAATACACTGTACCTCTACTCAACTAAACTCTTTCTGTCCCTACTACTTGAAATAATTCTCTCACTACAAAATATGGAGAAAGAGCCAGAAAGTGTAATCAGAAACTTTCTCACGTCTCATTGTTCCTTGGGCCTTTATGTCCATTAACTTCAGTCTTTTTCTCAAGAGACTGGCATGGTCTCATGTCTCTACCATGATGGTACCAGTTAATTTACATGAAAAATTCCATTTCACAATAGCACGACAGGTCAACCAACTTTATTTAGATCTCAATCAATATTCCACTTTTGGTTGTCCTATTTTGCAAGCAAATGTAGTATGTCTAGAGGTCAACAAATACATCATAATTCTATTGTAGAGTTTGAATAAACCACCTCACCACTAGCAACACAAATTATTTAATAGTTCCGATTCGTGAATCAGACCTTACAATAAACTAAAGACTCTCTACCGAACTCTTCTGTAACTTATATCTTATTACAAAAAAGGCTTATTATGCTACACTAAAATATACAGCCATAATATAATTACAGACCCCGTTATTAGATTCTGAGCTTTTGATGCTCAAAATAACAAATTAATTCTTTCTTTATCACTGTAGCTATTGGGAGAATCTCTTGGATATAACCAGGAAGTAGTGATAAACATTTAAGAAGGAAATTAAATTTTATTATAACGTAAAGTCTATATATATATATATATATATATATATATATATATATATATATATATATATATACACTTATATTATTGACCACTGTCGATAGCTAATAATTACTTCGATACTGGTATATATATATATATATATATGATGTTTTATCCAATGAACTAAAATGAACTAAAAATAACACTTAAGTACTGGATAACAGTTTAAGTCTCTTTAAATTTCCAGGACCATTCTTAATATTCTTGAAGTGTTTAGTAATACAGTGGTTTGGGTTTGGTTGATGACAATATTTGATTGAGTCTATTCCAGGTGTTTCTGTAGCGTTTTAGGAATTGTATCCAGAGCACCAATAATGATGAGCAGAACCATCACTTTCATATTCTAAAGCTGTTGCACTTCTTGTTTGAGCTTTTGGTATTTTTCAATCTTCTCTTCCCTTATTCTTCTCTTCCCTTGATTTCAGTGAAATGATCAGAAGGTACAGTGAAGTCAACAACAAAACATATTTGTTTGTTTTTCGATATCCATCATTTCTGGCCTTTTTACTTCAATAATAACATCAGTTTGTACAGTAAAATCGCAANATGTTGTAAAGACTATTATACCACATTGTATTGTAAGGCAGTATAAGGTACCATATATATTCTACAAAAATACTATAATGCACAAAATAAAAATATCATATACTGAAAATAGAGTAGACTATAAGAAAACATTGTTTAATATAGTATATATGCTACGTTTACTGTGCTGTACTACCCTAAAATACACTGTACCTCTACTCAACTAAACTCTTTCTGTCCCTACTTCTTGAAATAATTCTCTCACTACAAAATATGGAGAAAGAGCCAGAAAGTGTAATCAGAAACTTTCTCACGTCTCTTTGTTCCTTGGGCCTTTATGTCCATTAACTTCAGTCTTTTTCTCAAGAGACTGGCATGGTCTCATGTCTCTACCATGATGGTACCAGTTAATTTACATGAAAAATTCCATTTCACAATAGCACGACAGGTCAACCAACTTTATTTAGATCTCAATCAATATTCCACTTTTGGTTGTCCTATTTTGCAAGCAAATGTAGTATGTCTAGAGGTCAACAAATACATCATAATTCTATTGTAGAGTTTGAATAAACCACCTCACCACTAGCAACACAAATTATTTAATAGTTCCGATTCGTGAATCAGACCTTACAATAAACTAAAGACTCTCTACCGAACTCTTCTGTAACTTATATCTTATTACAAAAAAGGCTTATTATGCTACACTAAAATATACAGCCATAATATAATTACAGACCCCGTTATTAGATTCTGAGCTTTTGATGCTCAAAATAACAAATTAATTCTTTCTTTATCACTGTAGCTATTGGGAGAATCTCTTGGATATAACCAGGAAGTAGTGATAAACATTTAAGAAGGAAATTAAATTTTATTATAACGTAAAGTCTATATATATATATATATGATGTTTTATCCAATGAACTAAAATGAACTAAAAATAACACTTAAGTACTGGATAACAGTTTAAGTCTCTTTAAATTTCCAGGACCATTCTTAATATTCTTGAAGTGTTTAGTAATACAGTGGTTTGGGTTTGGTTGATGACAATATTTGATTGAGTCTATTCCAGGTGTTTCTGTAGCGTTTTAGGAATTGTATCCAGAGCACCAATAATGATGAGCAGAACCATCACTTTCATATTCCAAAGCTGTTGCACTTCTTGTTTGAGCTTTTGGTATTTTTCAATCTTCTCTTCCCTTATTCTTCTCTTCCCTTGATTTCAGTGAAATGATCAGAAGGTACAGTGAAGTCAACAACAAAACATATTTGTTTGTTTTTCGATATCCATCATTTCTGGCCTTTTTACTTCAATAATAACATCAGTTTGTACAGTAAAATCGCAAAGAATCTTGAACTTCTCTGGGTGACTTTCCATTAACTTGCTGGGGTTCATGTTTAACCCATATGTCAGTGGTTACAAAAGCTTTCTTGAGAGATATATCCCTATAGACCGCCTTGCCCATGCAGTTGTGTCTTCTTTTGTATTCCTTTTATATTTCTAGTTTAGGGCTTTTCCTAATATTGTGGCTGATTTTTTTCATCATCCTTTGCATTTCACATACGGTACATGCTATCATCTCCTATCCTGTCGATTTTGACCTTCATGGTATTGGATCAGATGGCTTGATCTTCCCCTGCTATCACAAGAAATTCAGTTTCCCTCTTGATGGACATTTGCTATCCATTTCCAAGATTTTTTATTATCGGCAACCCTTTCTGTATCTCTCAGAAAGTGATCATGCATTCTTTTCTCCTTTAGTTATGTCTTTTGGGGGTTTTTTGAATTGGCTCTTTAACATTGTTAACACTTTCACTTGTTGTCTTCCCTACTTGGTGCAATTATGAGTCTTTCTTTGCCATTTTTAATGTGGTGTTCAAATCCTACTGTCTCAATTCCAACCCAATTCTCTGTGCTCCTTAGGCCATGCCCTCTCTCTCTCTCCGACATATGTATAAACGTTAAATACTGCCTTTTGGATAATGAGCCGTGTGCTTAGTGAGTAGTTTCCTTGTCTGTTTGTTCAGCTTCCTTATTTTCACTTTCCTTCAGTCAACAGTTGCTATTGTATATCTAAAGAACGACGCTGCCCAGGTGTGAATGCTTTTGATCAAATTTCCACTGATTAGGTTTGATTCTTGCACCTTGTCTCAGATACTCTTTTGATACTATTTCCTTCATTTCTTTCATTTCTTGATATTTTATTGTGTTATCCTCTAGTATTTATAGGACCTCTTTTTATTTTAGTTTTACTGTATCTGATAATAATATGACATCGCTCTTAACCTGCATTCCTCTTTTCATAACTAGAACTGCACTCTTTATTTGATATCATGCCTTTTTCTATCCCAAGTTCCACTTTGATATCTGCACTAAGAATCCTTACAGTGTTTATTAGTGACTCTGCCCTCGTCCACTTTTCAAAACAATTCTAAATCGTCCATATATGGCAAGTGATTCAGTTTCTTTTTGTTCCTATAAAATTCATATGGTTCTTTACAGTCAAACCCGGTTGATTTTAGTGGGATTAATGCAATTAATGCAACAAATAGTAATGATGATACTGTATCTCCTTGAATGATCCCTCTTTTGATATTAATTTCTCCTAGTATTACATGCTAGTTCAACACGCCAATTCACTATTGTCTGTGTTAGCAAATTCGTAACATTCTATGCTGCTTTGAAAAAGTGTAAACATTCTATGATCTAACAATGTCGAACCATATCGTATGTTTTACGATAATTAATTCAGCGCATTGTCCGATTCTTTCTCCTTCTTTTCCCTATCATTAATACCATTTTTTAAAGTAAATAAGGTCATGTGTACTCCCTGTTCCACATTTGAACCCTTCTGTTCTGCATTCAACACTCTTCTGCTGTCTAGTGATTCATAGACACTATCAGCAATAGTTCGACTAAATAGTAACAACTAAAAGGTTTTTATTCACTTTCCTTGTAATTGGTCATTGCCTGCTGTTTTCCACTTAAATAATTTCTTCGAAGATTTTCATAAGGGTAACATCTTCTTGATATTGTAATTCTTTTATTTATTATTTAACATTACCTACCCATTCTGCATTTTTATTGTGCTCTTTCTTCACACTCTAAATAATCTCCCAGAATTTCTTTAGTTCTTTCTCTTTCTTGCTTTGCTTGCTGACACTTCATTCTTGTTGCAATAATGTGATGACGACCGGAGTCTCGGGAAGTGTCGGGTGACAGACTTTCTTATTAGTTTATTATTACTTCCAGTCACTTTTACACTTTTGCTTGACATATTAATATACGACATTATCTGTAGTAATAAATTTGAGGATAGATGAGGCTGAATTACCATCGGGGGTTTTATTGTGACACCATCACTTTGTGAGTTACCAATCAAGGCATAACACCGCCTCATAGCCATGAGACAGATTTCTACACCAACCTGTACTTCAAGATCTAGGAGAGAGCTAAGAGCTATTATCACACTGGAACCATTCCCTGTTATCAATTATAACTATTTCCTGTTTCCTTTCCTAATTCTCACTATCGCACTGATTATTATTATTATATTTATTATTATTATTATTATTATTATTATTATAGCTTGTTGATGAACGCTCCCATGTGGTTATCACCAGACTAAAGATCATGTCCGAGAAAATGCAAATAAATAAAATCACTAGGAATAAGCGAACCTTTTCCAAATATCAAACCATTTTATCACATTGATATAAGCAGGAGAGAGAGGTTTGCCAGGCTGGCTGTTGCGCTAATCCTTTATCGTTAGATTCCTTATTCATGTTACCATTTTTTTCAAATCATTTTGCTCTTCAAATATGACTAGCCAGCTTTACCTGCCCGCTTTCATCACTATCGTCACCACAATCATTACCACCAACATTACCATCATCATCATCAGTACCATCACCATCACCATCACCACCACCACATCATCATTTTAGTACCATCATCAGTACCATCATCTTCAATACCACCATCATTATCACCTCCATCATTGCCATTACCATCATCGTCACCACCATCATTACCATTACCACTATCATTACCATTATCGTCATTTCCATCATCAGCATTACGTCTATCTTTTTGTTTGTCTGTTTCTTGTGGTTTTGAAAATCACCTAAATGTCTTCAGCAGCACTATAGCTCCAGATGGAATGAAGATTTGACATAAAGTCCACAATCTTATCAAGCCTGCTGCTAATTCATCGTTGTCAATTATTTCACAATCATTTTGCAACAGACCATCCTTTGGGGTCTTCAAACTACAACAGTTCAAAGTTGTATCTTGGTCTAATTAAATAATTCTAGACTGAAAAAATCAGTACTTTTAATAAGGCATTATTAGTTATTTAACTGCGTTATGAGCTAACTCATTGGTTATTTGGTTTGCTGGTAGGTAGCTAGTACGTTAGTTACCTGGACAGTGAGGTAATAAATTGCTCAGATAGCTACTTAGATAGAACATTTATTAGTTGTGGATTAGCCGTTTACTATTTCAGTGTGAAGTAAGTAGTTATTTATTTCTTTAGTCAAGCCTTTTTACAGTAATATTTCATTGTTACCTTTAGGTTACAGAAAACAGCAAAATGGAACGCAGGTTTAGACGTCTTAGCATCCTGATAGAGTTATTATTGAAGATAGCAGATGATGCCATTGGCACAAAACATAATAGAAACATAACCAATAAAAACCATCCTGGTGATGTACTCTGCACCACATACCTACTAAAGGCGTACCACTGCGTGCACACACTACAACAGACATCCAGAGACGACTGAGCCCTACCTGCTGCCTTCCAGTGGTTATTAATAGAGAAAAATGAGATAATAAGAATCCACAGAGTAAAATCATTTTTTACTTCTGTGATTTGCTAAAGAGAAAATTGTGCTTCCTGCCTTTCGTTGTCAATTGAATGAGAAAGATCATCATTTATTAGTAACACTCAAATGATCTTGAAGCAATACCAGCCTCTAAGCAGTAATAATGGTTAGATAATCATCAAGATGATGATGACTATTGACAAGTGTATAGAAGCCACGTTTTAGTACATCGATTTTATACAAATATTTATACATATATATATATATATATACATATTGCAAAAATAGCAAATAAGATGGTGACACAAAACAAAAATGAATAAGTTATTAAGATTAAAGAATAATTTTGTATGCAATAAGATTTGTGATAGGTTATTTATGACAAGGTGGGACTCAAATATTCTAAAAGCGAATTTGAAGAAAAGTTGTACAGACCTTTTCAGTTAGAAAATTATAATTAACTGAGCTTCAAATCAGACAGTAATGTTTTCATAACCAATGGGAGCAACTTTATCCCAAATTAATAATATTTAATATTTTTTCCAATTTACTTAACAAAATTACACAGAATTCTTATTACTCCTTCTGAATTAATATTCCTTCTTGCAAACGTAACATACCTCAAACGAAACAAGATACAAGCTAAACATTGGATAGATAACCTGCATTTCCATATTTGTACTACCACTTCCTCTCCCTTTTTCTCCCCTTTCCCTCTTATTCTGACCTTGCCCTGTTTTTCTTTTCCTCGTCCTCTTCACCCCTCTCCCTTCTTTCCCTCTCTCCTTCTCTTTTCTTCCTCTCTTTCTCTCTTCTTCCTCTCTTTCTCTCTTCTTCCTCTCTTTTGCTCCCCTCCCTCTCTCTCTGTCTCTGTCTCTCTGTCTCTGTCTGTCTGTCTCTCTCTCTCTCTCTCTCTCTCTCTCTCTC
>RDPX01000062.1:2865519-2885389 GCA_003991215.1 Morbakka virulenta | reverse complement strand
ATAATAATAATAATAATAATAATAATAATAATAATAATAATAATAACCTACTCTAGTCGAGCTGGGAAAACCTGGCGGGAACAGTGGGAAAAGTTGAACTTGCCTCAATTGGCCGCCTTAACGTAGTACTGCCTAGTACTGCTGGAAAGGGATATTGACCCCCCTGCCCTGTGTCGTCAAACTGCCCTGTGTAGTCAAATTGCCCTGATAATTACACCAGGCATTGACTGCAGCTGTCAGCAAGTGGCGTAGCATCGTAAGACGTATGACCTCTGATCTTAATTGATTGGTGAGTTATACGAACTAGTTTTGCCTGGTAATTATGAATGTGCTAGATCAAACATTCCTGCTCAAACCGCAGACTTGTCAGTCAGTTGCCTGCCCTTAACCGGTTGTGCATGTCCCGAAAGGGCTGACACATCACGCATTTCTGTTTAACGGGTGGGAGTAGTGGGGGAGCATCATATCTAAGTGTCGTGAGCGTGGATCTCTTGTTCTGAAGGGCTGAGTACCGAGTTCTTACTTTGTTACTTAGTTCTAAGGTCTTGGGTGAAGCCTCGCTACGGAGACCGTTTTAACATCAATATCACACACACGTGGGTGTGATGCATACACCCAGCTTACCCTTATCGGGCTGGGAGTCGGATGGGTTTGCTGGGGTTTCTACCTCTGAGTCCCCCATGGGCTCGTATTGCTCCACCACTCAATAATAATAATAATAATAATAATAATAATAATAATAATAAATATCCTGGGTATGACGATAAACTGCATACGGTTGTAGAGTTTCGACGTGGGCAAATGAGATTATTCTTTGCCACAGCTACCTCCAGGTCACCCTTGGGCAAGGTGTAGCACCTGTCAGCTTACTCCGAGACTTTGAAATTCCGGGTTGACATCCGGCGGAGTTACGTCTGTTCGTATGGACATAAGGCGGGGACATAAAATTTCCAGCTGGTGCATGGCGCGGGATATCTAACCCCTTGACAGAAAGGCTAAAATACATCTCTTATCAAATGAAATGCAAAGTAGAAAAAATCATACTGCATCGACCATCGCGAGGGGTCAACAAGGGTCACCTCTCTCACTGAGAGACCAGGCTGAGATTGAAAAGTATGCTACTGGAATGAACTCCTCGGAGAATGACCTACCAGGTAATGAGAATCAGGATGTTCCTAACCCTGATCATGTAGTGACACAACCCACAAAGCCTATTAAAGAAAATCGAATAAGATGGACAAAAGAGGATTATAAACAAGTTTTGAGAACATTTTTCATTGCACAGTCTAGACCGATGCCTAATATAACTGAACAGACATAGCTAGAATGGAAGAAAGCCGTAGGAAATGAAACTGTAATATTTATGTACCCCAACAAACTAGGAAATGTACGTAGAGATATAATGCGTAACCATAGGCTGACAGATGCTAAAATTGACCAAATATGTAGGGATTATGTAGCTGTACCTTCTGATGATAGTAGAAACAGAGTAGTAGGCGTAGATGATCTTAACCACCTTGAGTGAGAGCTAGTTGTTAATGTCCCTGTCCTGAAAGAGGCTGAAATTGATTATATGATTCGTGGAGTCCGAAACCCTATTGAAACCAACCCTCAAAGTGAAGATCAACAACAGAGAGAAATTAGCAGCAGTACTTGATGATATACTGCGAGAACTTAGTATTACTTAGCAAACGCCCATTGAAAAAAGAGAACCACTCCCAAAATTGATAATTAATTGTAAAATAAACTCGAAGATTAAACGTTTTAACGCTGCTTTAAACGAAATCCTGAAAGACAGAGATTATGATATGACCTCCCTTAACATTATCCTATATTCAACTGCAAAAGCTGCCACTCTTGACATCGGTATTAAAATTAAGAACAACAATAGAAAACACATTAACAAACCTCAAAAATGGAAAGTAAAAATGCAAAAGGAAATTGACTCTCTGCGGGGAGATAAGTCTATATCAAAGGAATTAAACAGGTGTACAATAGTAAAAACCATAAAATTTGGACGGCTTTAAAAGAAATAGAATGTCACAGACCAGTCGATAATTGACACCAGTAAAGAAACTCTGAAACAGCGAATACAGGTCAAAGCTCAGTGATTACGGCGATAGGATAAGAGCACTAAATTTTATGGACAAAACAGGACCTTCAAAACAGATGCAGGAAGGTTTTACAGAGAATCAGCCAAAAGTAAAATCGTAGTAAAAGAATCCCCAGAACATGATAAGGTTGAATAATTTTGAATGAATATTTAGGGAAAGGAAGAAAACATTAATTCTGAAGCAAGTTGAATGGAGAGATAGATAGAGCGAATGGAAGATATCAAAGGTCAAGAATTGATTGAGATCGCGGTTGAAAAATTGCAAATAGCACTTGCAAAGTCCCAAAAGTGGAAATCCCCAAGTATAGACAAGATACCAAACTTTTGGCTGAATTCCATATTTGAAACCAATATGGAACTAGTACAATCTTCTGATAAAATCATGTTTAACCAATAAAATGTACAATTTCCTATAAAACAATGATATTTTACCCCCTGAACAAAAATGGTGCAAGCGAAACTCCTATGAATGTAAATACAGCTCTAATCAACATAATATTTTTAGAAAACTGCAAAAAGAAAAGTGATAACCTCATCACAGCTAGGATAGATTACTGCAAAGCTTTTTATAGTGTTCCTCGTGACTGCATACTCAAAAGTCTTAACATTTATAAGACCTCTCAAGTAATCTCTAACTTTCTCAAGAATAACATGGCAAGTTGGAATACGTGTCTTCTTCTTTCACATTCAACGGGTACTAATCAGTCTAATAACATCAGAATTGAACGAGTTAATTTTTTAGGGAGACTCCATTTCTCCCCTTCTATTTTGTATGCCTTTGATTCGTCTTTCTAAGAATTGAATAACACTGGATATGGTTAAAGGATGGTTGAGAAAATTATCAACCTCTTTTTTTATAAGGGCGATTTGAAGCTATTTGATGGTGAAAAAATGATGGTGAATTAGAAGGTCTCCTTACTACTGTTAAAGAATTCAGTAGCGACATTGGCATGGAGTTTTGCTCTTGGCAGTCAATTTCAAATTCATTGGCAAACTTTCTAGCTTCTTTACAAATAGAATGAAGCCTTTTACCATTTTCGTGCTTAAAAATGAGCTGTAACATCCAATCATTAGTAAAGTGCAAATATTTATCCATGCCTATGTTGGTAGTTTTACAGGACAGTTCTAGCACGGTATTATCAAATATCCGTACATCCAAACTGGTATGAAACAAACCTTCACCAGTCGTCAACTCAGAGGATGTTACAATTCTTTGGGATTTCCCGATTGACACAGATAGGACTATCCAAGACAACAGAACCGACATAGTAATCAGTGATCGAAAATCAAAAGCATGCAAAGCTTAACTGTTACTAAATGAGAAGATATAACTATGTCGATCAGATTACCGCTCTTGGTAGGGTCTTGAAGTTCTTAGTCTTTTTTTGTTGAAGTCGTAACTTCATCAATGACATAGCTTTAGGAGTGCTGTGTTGTGCTGTGTAGTAAGGGTTGTTTAAATTTCTGTCATGTGTTTTTGCTTCTTAATACTATCTTTAGTTGGGAGCCTCAGATACACAAATCTGGTCCCAGCTCCATCAGATTTGTGTATCACCTTAAAAGAATATCCTTGTAATACCAAAACTCATCTTTCTAAGCCAGCTGACAGCTTCCTCTGTACCTCCTCCGTCTTTCGGGTAACAGGAGGATCGAATCGATTAGTTTCATTTAGTTTTAAAAGGCCAGTGCATTTCTTTGAGGTTCAAGGTACTCACTCAATTTGCCGTTAACTGTATCATAGAACAACCAACAGTAAAAAATTGTGTAAACATTTCTACCATGCGACGTTTAGCTTGGTACAATAAATATCCTTTTCTTAACAGGATCTATCACACCAATAACTACTTAAATCTTATTAATATCTTAAAGCTAAAGATTAGGAGTAAACTCTGGCAAAGTATGCATTGTGTAAGGACAAGAGGTCTAACGCACTTACCAAGGTGAAAAATAAGGCGTTTCCTTTGGTATATCTGTGATAATGATAACAAGTGTTACGGCCAAGTAAAGAGTTCTTGGGGTGCCCCTTGGGGGTGTAATCATAATAATTAATGTGACAAACTATTGAGTTGTCATTACAGCATCCTGCGTTGTATAAGGGCTATGTTGTTATGACGTTATTACGGCAAAAGAAATTTTAGCACATCGGTTTATTAATCCTAAAAGCCATAAGCATGGACCATCACAAAGTGATGGGTTCGACTTGATGAAAGTTACATAACTTTTTTCTGTGAAACTGAAGCACTTCACTCGACTTTTCGTCTAAAGCTACCATCGGTCACCAAGCAAGCAAGCAGGGAAAAATTCAGAGAGAACCTCACTACCATGGGCATTCTATTAAGCCAAAATATTTTCTCACAGTATAGCAAATGGTACAGTTGAAAATTCATTGAATGTTATCTTGCTTCCATCTTTGAGAAAACAGACGGTTCCTAAAGAAATTTTTTGATTGCATATAGCAAGATAGGTTGCCCAACTGCGCCGGCTAGAAGATATGCTGGATCCATCCTGCAGCATAGCTCTGGTATCAAGGTACACAACACAATAGCATCATCCTACAATTCACTTCAATTCATCCTGCTGCTTTAAAGGGTTTTATGATTCTTGGGAAGCTTACGACTATGGTAACTTATAATCTTTATTATAAAGAAATTTTCACTGCTTGTTTTTTTCTCTCTGACTTTGTTCACCGAAGCCTATTTAAATCATCTAGAAAGTCTTCAGCTCTTTCTTTTTTATTTCATTTTATTAATTTTACTTTATATATTTATTTAGTCAATCATTTAGTTAGTTAATTACTTAATTAGTTAGTTAATTAGGTAGGTAATTAGTTAGTTATTTTCTTTACCTTTGCTTCAGTCCTAACTTCATCTCTGAAAACATACACAGAGGACTAGTCTGTCACCTGTAACAAGTTAAAACAAATTTAGTCCTGTACGTCACGGCATGCAACAAGGTTCAAAGCTAAATGCTTTATACTGTAAACTGAAAATGAACTACACTCTGCCACTACTGGTTGTAAGGCAGGAAAAAAATGGTTCAATCATGTCCCTAACCTATATTTCGAAAAATGGTTTTTGCAAACTTATCCCAATTAGAAGACAATTTGGGCGTCCAAGAAGGCAACCTCCACGTGGTGACGCCTGGATGCTGATCAGCTAGGTTATCCTGACTGGTTGGTAACGAATAGCCTTCATTTCAAGCTGTTCTTCCGTACCATGGAAGAAATCGATCTCGTCGTTCATGTGATTTCGAATCTGGTTCGTCGTCGATTTGGAGCATTTTATTTGAACTTGTGCCGCCCCTGGTGGTAAGTGAAAGTTTTTTGTTTCTGGTTTCTTTCCAAACCAATCTGCCTTTTGGCGGTGAGGGGAGGTTTGTTTCCCGTTTCATGAGGCCGGATCGAACTCACCGGGGTGGACTTCAAATCTGCCTCCAGCAGCTAGCACACACACACACAGAAGACAATTTACCCAACAAAAATATCGGCTTCAAATATAACTTTGAGGAGTAAAAGGAAATTAATATCTATTTGATATAATTATATAGAGAGGAGCCGTGGCTTAATGGTTAGTGCAGTTGCACCGTAACCAAGAGGTTCCGGGTTCCATTCCCTGCGCAGGCCAAAACAATTTGGAACTTTACAAAAAGAGAAAGCCATTGGTTGGCGTCAGGAAGGGCACCCGGCCAAGAATTTCCTCACTGCCAAAACGCAAGTCATGTGAAGGACATTGGCTGAGCCCCAGTTACTGGGGAGAAATGAAGTTCAAACCAAAAAAAAATTTTAAAAATTGATATAATTATATTGCTGACGGTCCTCAGCTTTAGGTTCTTTTAATGTTGTTTTCTCTTCTGTCTTTCTTCTCTTTTCTCCTTTGAAAACAATTTCTTTCGTTTCTGCTATGAATGAAGTTAAAACCAAAAAAAAAGTTAAAAAAAATAGATATAATTATATTGCCGACGGTCCTTAGCTTTAGATTCTTTTAATGTTGTTTTCTCTTCTGCTGTCTTTCTCTTTTCTCCTTTGAAAACAATTTCTTTCGTTTCTGCTATGAATAGTTCTAGCAAATCTACAGTGCTTAACATTTTAAAAGTCTTGCTATTTTAAACTCTTGAAACATAAATGCTAGTTTTATCTTTTAAAAAATAGCAACAGAAGGATAATAAATTTCAGGTGAGATATGTTCTTTTCCTCTATGTGTATGTGTTTGGGTGGGTGGGTGTGTTTGTCAGTTGTAGTACGTATCATGAAGTAACGTCATTATTTCATGCTTGAAATAAACTAGCATTCTAAAAGTTATTAAGGAAATAATAAAATTAATAATGGAAATTATATGAATAAATTATATACCTGCTGTACCATTTTGCAGAAGCGCTCTTTTACAATTGCAAATCCTTTCATTCTGTTATATTCATTTATATTTTTTTAGTAAATGTCTGTCTGTCTGTGTTGGTTTCCTGTCATTTCATGACGTTGGCGATCATGGCTTTCCAATGTTTTCTTTCTTTTGTGGCTTTCAGCAGTTCTACTTCTGTAGTCTCGGCTGCCCTCTCCGCTGGGACCTCCTTCTTCATCCAATTGCTTACGCTATTTAAGAATGTTGTTCTCTGACGCCCTCTACTTCTGCTGCCTTCCATTTTTCCCGTAATGGTGAGATTCTCCAATTTTTCTTATCTCATAATGTGGCCAAAAAATTCCAGTTGTCGCTTTCGAAGTTTCTTTATCAACGTTCTTCCTCCCGCTATTCTCTCCAGGACTTCCTCGTTCGTAAATATCTTTGTTTCTGATATTTTTAACATTCTTCTATAAAACCACATTTCTTTTGCCTCTATCTTTTTCTCCATTGCGGGTGAATTTGTCCAGCATTCACTGCCGTACAATAAGGTTGGCAACATGTAGCATTCTAAAATTCGTATCTTCGAAGTTTTGACAATTTTCGGTCTTTTTAGATTTTTGAAAGGTTTTCGAACATAGTTTTGGCAGTTCCTATCCTTCTTTTGATTTCTTTGTCGCTTATTCCATCTGCTGTTAACACACTTCCTAGGTACTTGAAGTTATCAACTTGTTTGATGTTGCTGTTGCCAATTATTAGAAAGCATTTCGAAATAATTGCTTTTTTACTAACTACAAACCACTCTGTTTTCTTACAATTGTTTGACCTTTTGCTTCGCTAGCTTCTACGTTATCAAGTAACTTCTGAAGTTGTTCTTCTGACTCCGAGACAAGAACGGTATCGTCTGCGTACTGTAAGTTGTTAATATTGTGTCCACCGACGGTGATGCCTTGCAAGCCATATAATTTTCTGATTATAGTTTCACTATACAGATTAAACAGGTCAGGTAAGAACACACATCCTTGACGCACGCCTCGTTTAATTTTCGTGAAGTCATTAAGTTCATTGGCAACTCTCATACATGCTGATTGTTCCCAGTATAGTTTGCACAGTAGTCATGTCTTTGTCATCTATTTCTATGGATTGCATTAGCTTCAGAAGGTCTCCGTGTTTCACCTTGTCAAACGGTGTAGTCGATATAGCACAAGTACAAGTCTTTTTGAAACTCTTTCGGAAAGCTTTCCATTGTTTTGCTGTGTTACGAAAACGGCTGTTGATTGTGATATAGTCGATTTGGTCTCTGTGTTCTAGGCTTGGTATTCGCCAGGTCCACAGACGTCTTGAATGATGTTGAAAACAAGTGTTTGTGATTACTTGGTTATTTGTTTCACACCACTGGGCCCATTTCTCTCTTTCATTCCTCGTACCAAGGCCAGATCTACCTATCACTTCTTCTCTATCTTTTCAAACTTTTGCGTTCAGATCTCCCATTATTATAATAATTTCTTGAGATTTGCATAGTGTTTTCACTTTGACAAGTGTATCATAAAAACTTCTATCTTTTTGTTATTACTGTCAGCTGTTAATGGGTATACCATGATGATTAAAATGTCAATGTATTAAATATTAACTTTTAATTATTAATTATTTCCTTTTGTTTTAATTCTTTGGCCAAACATACTACCCAACACTTTTTCATACTGCCCAACACCTTTTCAATATATATATATATATATATATATATATATATATATATATATATATATATATATGTATATACTCTAGACTCTTTTACTAAGAATACATTTATCCTCTGATATGCATAGAGTTTTTACTTTTTGTGTATTTCAAATGAGTGCAGAACCAGGCGAAGACGTTGTCTCCAAGAGAAACAAAGTGATAAAAACCCTCGAACAACAATTAAAACATCAATAGAATGTATTTGATATGACGTTGAAGACACAAGAAAAATACACCACCTTTCGTTCCGCGGATCAGCAAGGGCCGCTGACCTCAGTGACTCGGCAAGCTGAGGTCATAAAATATGCTCGCCGGATGTTGGGGTTGATGGAGCCAAGCCTCACCCAAACCTCTGGCTTATCACTGATAGCCCCAAAGCTAGCAGCATGCCCGGTAATTTCTGCAATATTTATAACTTAACGCTGTCGTGGTAATGTTTGGGTTTCTAAGCAGTTATGTGCAAATATTATAAAATAATTAAATAAGGCAAAATCCTGTTTCGCCTGGATCTTCAGTGATGAATCCAGAAGAGCTTGGGGAAACAGGGTAATTTGCAAGATGCTGTCTCATTTGAGAAATTCTTAAACTTTGATTTTCACAGTTTATACACATCACGAGAACCCAAGTTTTCAGACTTGGTACATGCATATAATTCTCTCACATATATATACATATATATACATATATATACATATATATATATATATATATATATATATATATATATATATATGTATATATCCCTCAGTCTCTGTCTCTCTGTCTCTCTCTCTCTGTGTGTGTCTCTTTCTGTCTCTCTCTCTCCCTCTCTCTCTCACTTTCACTCCTCCCTCTCTCTCGTCCGTAGTCAGTCACTGTTAACGGAGAAACAAAATAATCGCAGTACTTTCAGGCAGGATGGGAACCCGAAAAAAAACATCCTAAACTTTCACATAATGCGGATTACAACCAACCAGACGAGTCGTGCTTTCTAAAAAGCGGTATTGAGTGAGATATCATATGTTAACACTATAGCTGACAAAATGACTGTTCTTCATTGCACTTGTGAAGTGTCTATCGCTCCCGTCACTGGTGTCGCTGTTCACTTGTCACTTTGAATTAAAAAAAAGAAAGAAACTAAAAATGCGTTTGGTATATAATTAAAAAAAGAAATTTCTCAACGCTCCGACTTCTATAGGTAGAAGTGGCAAAATGACATGAAAGAGTTTAAAAAGAACAAAAGAAAATCTAAAGAAAAAAAAATAATTACTGTTTATGATTGGGTACTATTTTTCCATTGTAAGAAAATATCAATTAAAAAATGAGCGTCAGGGCGATCTGTTGGATTTTCTTGAACACATTGAGTGACCAGATCTTTACACCGACTTGATGTAATACGAATTATCTGTTCTTCTCTGTGAGAAGGAATGGGCAGCTCTCTGATGCAAGTTTCACACAAAAGAACACCAAAGCTAAATATATCAAGCTAAAACAGAAAAAAATAAATCCACATTAACTGTGAAACCAAATGGTCGAAATGAACAACAATGATCTTACATTTCAAGCGATTATCTCCAAGAATAAAATGGTGGATCGTTAATTTTCTAAAAAAAAAAATTTCTTAAATCTAGAGGAAACAATACGAGAATAAATCAAAACGAATCCAAACGATAGATCGATCGATCGATAGATGGATTAATGGATGGATGGATAGATAGATAGATAGATAGATAGATAGATAGATAGATAGATAAATAGACAGATAGGCAGACAGATAGACAGGTAGATAGATAGACAGGTAGGTAGATAGATAGATAGATAGATAGATAGATAGATAGATAGATAGATAGATAGATAGATAGATGGATGGATCGATAGATAGATAGATAGATAGATAGATAGATGGATGAATGGATGGATGGATAGATAGATAGATAGATAGATNGATGGATAGATAGATAGATAGATATATAGATAGATAGATAGATGGATGGATAGATAGATAGATAGATAGATAGATAGATAGATAGATAGATAGATAGATAGATGGATAGATAGATAGATAAATAGATAGATAGATAGATAGATAGATAGATAGATAGATAGATAGATAGATAGATAGATAGATAGATAGATAGATAGATAGATAGATAGATAGATAGATAGATAGATAGATAGATGGATGGATGGATAGATTTATCGTCTCGGCAGCGAATGCCTCTCCCAAGGAGAAAAATAATAGAAGTAGCTCTAGCTGTAAAAATCGATAGACAGGGTAAAGGGGTGCTCGATGAAGATATGTACTATTCTTCGCAAGTGGATTGCAAGAAAAACTCAACCATTTTCTAGAAACTCATACCTGTAGCAAGGACAATTCTAGACAGAAGGGTATTGTGCCAAAATGATCCAACTGAAGGAAATGCTGTTGTCAAATTCAGATTCACATCGCATTCGCCTATTATGTGAAAGCTGAAGATGGGATATTAGTATAATTGTCTGGAGAAAGCTCTGAAGTAATAGTCGCGACAAAAGAAACAGTTGTTACTGGTCAAACTCGTAGTCAGATATTGTTAATGATGACATACAAGCCTTGTCATGGCATGGATTCATTAAAATAAAACCTACAACATGGTTCATCACTCACACATTGAAGAATGTCTGATTCTCTTGAAGACAGCAGTCAAAATCCGGGGAAGCTTACTCACCAAAATGCAAGGATTGAAAACAGAACTGAGGGGAAATAAATGGGTACATTGGAGACAAGCTGAAGCTAAATTTTAAGGAGATAGTCCTTCGCCATTGTTCTTTATGCTATGTATAATACCAGTGATACTCGTTTTAAGGAGAACACGATCAGCTTCAAGTGACTCTTTATTGACGAACTGAACTGTACGGAAAAGCTGAGGAAGGCATTGTCTCCTTTGTCATCACTGTACTTTTCAAATGTTCCAATGGAGAAACTGCTGGTTGCAGCTAGAAGTAATACTGAGGATAAGGACCACAAAATATAAAAATGAGTTTATGAGACGTAATAGACAAGAAGGGAAAACCAATTGGAAAGAGAAAGTGATGCATTGGCAGAACATCAGACAAACTGGTGATGTGGAAGATAAATATAAATGGTTGTGGCTGAAAGCAGGAGGCCTGAAGAGAGAAACCGAGACCCTCATTATGGCAGCACAAAGACATGCAGTGAGAACAAATTTAGTGAAAGCAAAAATAGATCAGACACACCAAGATAGTAAATGTAGGATGTGTGGTAAAGTAGATGAAAACATTTATTACATCTTATGTGAATGCAGTAAAATGGCACAAAAGTAATACAAATCCAGGCATGATTGTTTAGGCCAAAAATACATTGGGAGGTATTTAGGAAATACATTCTTGAAACGACAAAAAATTGGAATGAACATGAACCGCAAACTGTAAGCAAAAACGAAAACGAAAGAATATAAGATCTTATGAGACTTTTCAATACAAACAGAGCATGTTGTTGAAGCAAGAAGACTGGATGTGATTATAGTGGACAAGAAATACAACAAATGCCTGATTATAGAGTTAGCTGTTCCATACGATATCAGGATTCATGAAAAAGAAAGAGAGAAAATATAGACATTCAAAGACTTAGCAAGGGAACCCTAAAAATTGTGGGCCAAATGTGAAAATAATCCTAGTTATAACACTGGCCTGTGACGTTTTAAAGATCAACTATGTAATAACTGATTCTACGGTAGTTTGCTATGCAAAATCCAAAAATCATACTCATTTTCTTTAAGGTGCATAATATGTAAAAGACAGAAAAAACAAATACCATTCTGTGGTTAGTGAAAGGGTATCGAAAGTAAGTAATTAATAATTAGGGCTATTGGCGTTTTTCTTGTAGCTCCTCAAAAACCCAGCAGCATATAACAACATATCACTACAAGAAGAGTGACTGACTGATTTAAAATATTTTACAGTGATCATCTGGCAAAATATTTCTGCCTTTTAGTGACCTTGCTATTTCACCAATATAGAATCACGATATCAATAAAATACGTCACCACAGCAGGCAATCATACACGGTACGCAAGATAGATTAGAAAAAAAAAATGAAATAAGTCATGGTCTAACACAAAAACCTTAAGGTATACATGAAGATAATAAATAAACTATTTACCTTTGGTGTTTGCTCAGACGTTCCAGCTTCTGGCGCAGAATACAAACAAGCGCCTGGATTGCAACTCATTGAAAGTCTCATAAAATTTGCTGCTCCGTAATCCGAAAGCTTCCCTCTCCATCGATGTCTGTCATACCACAATAAAATATTAGAACTACTGATATCTCGGTGAATTATAGGGGAAGGTTTCGAGCCATGAAGGTATGCCAATGCACGGGTGATATCCAAAGAAAGTGAAACTATATCGAAAAAATCGAGACCTTGGCGTGTAAGCAACTTCCTTAAATCTGTTTCAAGTATTTCCGCTAAAAATAATGGACTACCGTCATCACACGTTGCGCCTATAAACTGAAGTAAGCATGGATGGCGGCAGCGTGCTGCAATCGTCATCTCTCGTTCGAACAGACGTCGATTATGAGGTGACAAGATAAGCTGATGGATTTGTTTTACAGCTACTTCTGTACCTCGGAATTTTCCAACTTTTACGCAACCCCAAGCACCTACCCCAAGATTACGATCGGTGAGGTGTATTTCATTTCTGTCAATAACCCAATCACGTGGTTCAGTGCGTCGTGACTCATCTAGTGCAATCTGCGCAAGTCTAAGATTTAGTTCACATTGCTGAAGTCTCTGCTGAGTCAATTCAAATTCTCTAGAAATGTCCTCTTTCTCTTGTACTAATGTATCTTTTTCGTAGACCGATTCCTGAAGACTACGCTGACTTGTTTCTAAATTCTGTCGTAAATCGTCAACAGACAATTGCGCAGTTACTAATGCATCATTTGTATTCTGGTGCTTTTCCTCCTCATTCGCAAGATCTCTTTGCAATGCTCTAATCATATTTTCCATGTCTTCCATATGATGAAGTTCTGATTGTAAACGACTGGAATTTTCAACTTCTTCGCTAAGTCTCTGATCGACAACTTTTAACCTTTCTGTCATTGACGTTAAACGTTCAACAGCAGCTCCTTCACGAGAGCAACTTTCCTCTGCCTCTCTCCTTGCATTCTCCGCATCTCTTTTTGATTCTTCTAGTTCAGTTCTGAACTCGTCACATTTGCATGTGTTTTTCCCCTGATCAGCACTGAGTGATTCATTTAACTGCGCTCTTAACTGTTGAAGTTGCTCATCTCGAACAAGAATTGCCTGTTCCTTTACTGAAGCTACGGACCTCTGGCTGGAAAGTTCATTTTCAAGCCGACGAATCTCAATTCGTAAGTTTTCTGCATGCGTTCGATGCTCGTCTCTTTGTCTTTCGATCAGACTGCAATGTGTCCGCTCACTTTCGAGCATATTTGTTAGGGAAGAAGAGCTTTCAAGAACATTCCTTCTCAGTTCTTCTATTTCTCTACTCTTCAATGCTACTTGCTCTTCCAGCGTATGGATCCTAAGACGTCTCTGTGCAGCTAAAAGCTGGTACTCCGCCGCTTCTACTTCAAGTGATTTTACTCTCGATGTGCTCTCCTCAAAGTCAGTGGACAAACATCTCCTGGCTATCTTGTTGTCGAGAATATTTGAGGCATCCAAGTCCAGGTTCTGCAGAAAACAAAGGGAAAGAGCGAGAAAATAGAGGGAGGAGAGAAAGAAATAACACCATTACAAACAGATTACAAGATATTCTTTGTCCACTGAGAGTATAATTTATAGCTCACACACACACACACACACACACACACACACACACACCACCCTACACCCTACTCTACTATAGCTTACTATACTATACAATTATATATTTTACTAAACTAAACTATAGTAAACCAAAAAACTATATCAAATTAAACATAATAAACAGTACTCTATTGTAAACGTTTTTTGAGTGTGCNTGGTACTCCGCCGCTTCTACTTCAAGTGATTTTACTCTCGATGTGCTCTCCTCAAAGTCAGTGGACAAACATCTCCTGGCTATCTTGTTGTCGAGAATATTTGAGGCATCCAAGTCCAGGTTCTGCAGAAAACAAAGGGAAAGAGCGAGAAAATAGAGGGAGGAGAGAAAGAAATAACACCATTACAAACAGATTACAAGATATTCTTTGTCCACTGAGAGTATAATTTATAGCTCACACACACACACACACACACACACACACACACACACACACACACACCACCCTACACCCTACTCTACTATAGCTTACTATACTATACAATTATATATTTTACTAAACTAAACTATAGTAAACCAAAAAACTATATCGAATTTAACATAATAAACTGTACTATATTGTTAACGTTTTTTGAGTGTGCTGGACTATGGTATTCTATATTAACCAATACGATACCAACGGACACAATACGATACTAAACTACGTTAAGCCATACTGTTCTTTACTATAAAATGCTGCATTCAACAATGTTATACCATACCATATTGTGCTTTTCTCTATCATATATCACTCTATACTATACTATATTATACATTCGTATATGAAGCAAACCTATACCGTAAGCGTTATCCTATACATTAATAATCAGTAACAAGTAATAATAATTAATAATAATTAATAATAATAATTAATAATTTGTAACAAGTCGTCATACACCGTACTACGCTATGTAATATTCTCCAGTGCCATAACATACCATATTTAAGTACACCTTACTATTGAAAAAATCGTGCCAAAATAAATTAAATAATCTACTAATTAACTGCAGAATAGAAGGATAAAATAAATATTCTCTTAATGGTACCATACCTGATGTTCTATCATACTTATTGATCTTCCAGTTGCTCTTTTACGAACTAAAAGGAAAAAAAGAGAATAAAAGATAAGACTGTTTTGGGAAATTATGACCACATGCATTTTCAAGGGTCAAACAAAAACAACAACAACAAAAACACACAACAAATGTCATAAAAAAAAGTCATATTGATTCTAGTAAAAATAAAATTTATTCCAATTTTAATACATTGTGAGCAAAGAAAATTAAGCTTATTAACTAAAGTAATTGTGTAATATGTATTATTTAAGCAAATTTGTTTATCTCCTTCCATCACAATCACACAAACAAACTCATTCAACAACATTGAAAACCATGGTATTATATTTCTTTTTTCCCTGTGACCAAATCAATCAAACGATTGCTCTCCAGTATCAGGTAGACCTTCAGTAGTCAGGGGTTGCAAAGAATCTCTTGACCCAAGACCGACTCTGTATCCGCGGGTGTAAACTCAGAATGTGGTAGTACAGGTAATACACAGACCTTGAAAAAAACCCCTGTTATCTTAAATAAAATACTCTTTTTCCTCTTCACCCAGCTCTCGTCCTTCGTTTAATCTTTCTATGATTGTAGTTTTTCCTTCAAAGTGCACGAACCCTTTGGGTTCTTAATGCTTTCCTACATCAATAAGATTTGAATGCTTTTTAAGTCGAAGATTAATCATCATACTTTTATCTCTTGGCTTAATCTTGTTCTTTTCTATTTTTCTTTTTTTTTTCTGTCCTTTCTTCACAGTTCTATACATTTAATTGCCTTATGTCTTGCAACCTTCTTAACCAATAAAAAAAACAACTAATCACTAGGTGATTTGTCAGAGATTCAACTTGTGCGAGGCCATTAATTCATTAATTACTGAAATAGTGTAACATCTATAATAATTTCAAGTTCGGCCAATACCAATTACAAGTTTGTCTATCTATCACAGTGGGGTTTCTGTCTGTCTGTCTGTCTGACTGACTGACTTCCACATTTATCTATTCATCTGTCTTTCTGTCACAGGTGTTTCACTACCTACCCATCACAGATACTTGTTTGTCTCCACTTATTTGCTTTCCTATCAATTAAAGGTACTTGTTTGTCTGTCATAGTAACTGTCTTATGATTTGGTGCTTATTAAAAGAAGCATTATTTGGTGAACAAAAAAACCCAATACCCAAAATAAAACTTTCAAACATACGATAGAAGTCTAGATATCACACACGGAAACTCACTAATATTTTCCCCTCTCGACTTTGAGTCTGGTGAGCAGGATGCATCAGCCACGTTGGTAGGGAGCGACTTTAATGAATTTGGTGACTGCAATGTTTCACTGTCTGACTTCAATGGTGACGACGAAGAAGATGCAGGTTTACTATTTGATTCGGCAAGACTATGTCGTGAAAAATAAGAAGCAAGTAGAATTATTGGCCCTAGTATGGACAACTTGTGAAACTGTAGCCTGCGTTAGCTTAATTATCGATCTCTTCCACGGTTTTATATTCAATTGTATACATTGTAAGTACAAACAATCAAATCCTAAAGTAGCAAATGTATATATAGAAATAACACTACAAAAGGGGAACAAAAATTGGAGTTAAAATTGTCGAGGAGGCAATTGAAAAGAAATATATAAAAATAGTAGCATTACAATATAGTTAAATCGCAAAATTATATTTGAATCAAAACTGTTGTTTTATCTACAAACTTTCGTATTAATATGTTATAAATAAAATCTTATAAAATAGTAATTAATACAACAATAAAAATAACAGTAGTCACTGTTTTAAACATCATCTGTGTTCATTCAAACAATTCACAATGACTTCGCATCCTACTGCTTTAAGGCTTTACATTTACACAATGTGAAGTAGCTCTGATGAAGTCAAATTCTTTAGTCGTCGACTATATGTTATATAAACACTGATAGCTTATGATAAATAATAATGAAAAAAATAATAATATAGTGAGGCATATATACTGCATGGTGCTCAGATATGGAAAATAGTGTGATAAAGACGGAATCCTAAAAAATCCGAAACTTAGAAAAACAAAACGAATTACCATCTATAAGAGATAACTGAAAAAGAAACAAAAAATAGAAAAGTGTCAGATAAATGCGAACATCAATACAATAAAAAAGTCATAGCAGCAACTTATGATGGTATGTACATTCACTCAAAATGAGAGATGGCATATTCCAGTAAAAGACATCATGAAAATAAGTGTCTGCACTACACATTTTTTAGGAAGAGATTTTGATGTAATTCATTAACATCCATTCTCTCCTCTTTAAGAAAGAGGTGTCAAAGGTTAGACTTCATTGAATCTATGATCCAATACACAAAATGTAACCAATTACTTCCAAAAACATCGTCAAAATTTGTATCAAACCAAGATATTCGAATGTCATTTGACTTCAAGACATTACAACCTTAGACCATAGAATAAGCGACCGCAGCACTAAAAAAACTGTTGAAAAAGTGTAATTTGTAGAAAGATCATATTTTACAATCGACGATAATAGTGGCCAACATAAACGGTGTTTTAGCTCAGAAGCTGCACCAAAAGCACTAAAAATAATTACAAAAAAATGGAACTCTTTTTCAGAGAAACGTCAAAAACCTCTTTGTAAACCCACTTGGGGTAAGGGACCATGAATTATGGCTAATTTATGAAGAAATACATAAAGTTACTTTGAACTTAAAACAGTCTAGTGTTGTATAGTACATTCACAAACTAATAAAATAAATTACCATAAACAACAAGGGTAAAAGGAAAATCGATGGAGAAAAAAATGGAGTCATTCAATAACCGAAAAAGTTCAGCTCACGTGAAAGAAAATGCTAATGATGCAGTGAAAAAATCGTTCATTTCGAAGCAAGTATAAATTCAAATGGAAGGTAACTGAAATGCGTCTGTACAATATATGCGTAGATATTACCACCCTCACACGAGGTTCAAGTTGAAAGAAACTCAATATTACTTTACGTGCTTGCTAATAAATGGTTATTTGCTGATGTTACAACACACTGTTAAATGATCGTAGCTGAAGCTAAAGCTTGTTAAGCTGAAACTACTATATCTCGTATTTTCTAAACAAATGCTATCCTCTAAAGATTTTTGTACAATTGACTGTAACATTTCCAACAAAGGTTAATCTACCATTCCTCTTCATTTTTTTATGCGCTTCAAGTGTTGGCTTCTCAAAATGTGGAATTTCTGTCTCAGTCCTTTGCTAACAACTGTAATCTTGGTCGTACTGATCTCGCTTTTCCAAAAGATCAAAACTACTGGTTTAATGATTAGTGACCTGTCCATAGCACCATCCTCTGATGCTGCAGCCATTTCTTCCTTGGATCCATCCACTGCATCTGGCTCCAATAAAATTGTTGTGGCTTTCCTTCAGCAACATTGTCTTGTGATTTCATTAGTCCTTTCAAAACTCTTCAATAAATGTCTTTCTAAATCTTGCTTTCCTTTTTATACCCATACGTGGTTCTTATCTTAAATGACACCGACCCAGTTGTTGAAACCATCACCCTATCAGTTTCCTCCCAACCCCTTACACGGACTGATAAAGAACAGCATTGTCTTGCACTTGGATTCCCACCATCATTTCTCCGATAAGCAATATGGTTTTCGTTAATCTCGATCCACTGCAGACCTTTCCACTGCCACCACTGAGCGCTTGTATCGTGCTCTCAAACGACTAGGCGAGGCAAGGGCTATTCTTGATATCTCCAAGGAATTTGATAAGGTTGGGCATTCTAGCCTTCTCCATAAACTGAAGTCGTATGGCATTACCTGTAACATTTTCACCATACTACCCTCAACAATAGCATAATCAAAATTGCCAATGATGGTCAATCTTCTTCTCCCGTCTCAATAAATTCTGGTATTCCTCCACGCACTATGCTGGAACCTATATTATTTTCCATTTTCACGATATACTTTGACTCAGATTGTTAAAAATAGCAATGCTATTCATCCGGATGATACCACCCTTTGAGCATGAAATGAAAGAAACTATTCTTTTTTTTTTCTGGCTCAATCTGGGACTGCTGGTTTCTTTCAGCTTAATCTTTAGTTGATTGAAGTTTCCAGTGCTTTCTCATTTTTACTGTGACTAAGATTCTCACAATAATCAGGCATAGATCTGCCAACCTTTTCCCTTTTTCCATGCCTGGTTGTGCCGAATGTGTATAGACAGGATAAGAATACATTGGAAAAATACAAATATTCTTTAATATTTTTAACTTTCAAGGGTTTTTTCTTCTCGGTGAATAGTAAAAATCTCTAAATTACTTCCCCGTCATACACGATTGTCGCTAACAACTTCTCCTTTTACCTATCATTCATATAACCTCAAGCGTTCACTTTTCGAGCAGTAAATTTCGATATTCAAGCTGGTAAATGATCTGACAAAAGAAATTAACAAAAACAGGAGAACACTACAAAACTTAGAGCTTACCCTGGTATCTCTGAATTTTGCATTACACCAAGTCGTTTATGAAACTAAAATTAAGGAAGAATAAACAGAGAAAAATATATAAAACCCAAAATGAACTATTTGATTAAAAAGGAAGAAGCAGATATTCAGAGTAATGTTTTAAAAACAAAGGTAATGATTCAGCCATACGCTAAATCTTACCTTCCATATTCAATAATAAAAACAATAAATGATTACAAAAAAAATTGTTATAGAAGAAGAAGAAGATCTATTTTATTACGAAATAATTATATTATTACCCATTAGTAATAAAATAGAGAGAGAGAGAGAGAGAGAGAGAGAGAGAGAGAGAGAGAGAGAGAGAGAGAGAGAGAGAGAGAGAGAGAGAGAGGGGGGGA
>RDPX01000062.1:2817414-2865501 GCA_003991215.1 Morbakka virulenta | reverse complement strand
AGAGAGAGAGAAAGAGAGAGAGAGAGAGAGAGAGAGAGAGAGAGAGAGAGAGAGAGAGAGAGAGAAAGAGAGAGAGAGAGATTAGTGATCATGGTCCCCACTGCTTTCTTTTCGTTGCCACCTGTAGTAAGTTGCTTGTTGTCTCCTTTCTACAGTTTGATAAATAAACAAGAAGCGTTCTTCGTTGTCTATTTTAAATTCTTTTGCCTTTGGTCTAGTTTGAATCAGATGTTCTAGCTTGTCTTTTCTGTTGATTTGACATTTCTTCTTCAAACTATAAAAAATGACGTTATTACCATTACCCCAAAAAATAATCTACTTTTAAAACATTTACAGACTGTATTCAATACATGCTGGCAGCGCGAATATGCACTTCGATAATGAAATGGCAACATGGCACTGATCTTGCAATATTCTACATCAAACGCTTGTCGATCTTTTTCCCCTATGGGTGCCTGACAGTAAAAATATATAATATAATGATGATAAAAACTTGATAAAAAAGAGCATTGTCTCACCAATTCGTGCAGTTCGTCTTTCAGGTTCTTTGGGACGTCTTTATGATATGCCAAATTAAAGGTTATGATTTCTGTAAATAAAGACCAAAAAAGTACAATCTTTTAAAACTGTGATAAAATAAAACATTATTATTAACATAAATTATGAGTAAACAAAAACACAAATGTTCTCAGAAGTGATCTCTTATTAATTGCAAATAACATTGCCCAATATTTAACAAAGTGCAATGCATAATGTTATGTGTTTATTAGTTGGCGAGCACTTCTTGTTGATTACTTTCGATCAAAAACAAATTGTGCAGATTAGCTTACTTCTACAGAAAGAGGCACAGAGAAAGACAGACAGATTGACAGCAAAGCAGAGAGAGACAAAGAGTGACAGAGAGTGAAAGACAGAAAGTACGACAGAGTGAAACAGAACGAAACAGAGAGAGAATGAGAGAACATTAAAAAAATTGCAGACGCCTGGTATTCTTGATCATACCATACCCCATGACCAAACTGCATCTTGATTTGGTTGTATTTTTACCTTCATTCGGGGGTTCGCTTGAGTTTCTGAACATGGTTCTGCTTTTCTCATTTGCTAAACTGTCTCCCAAGGCATCTACAACAGTCATACTAATACTGTATGGGCTATAGTCGAATTGGGTCTGCAAGATAAAAATAACCAAATTAAAGGTTATCTACTCCTCAAGAAAAACAACAAGCAGAAAAATATAAATTACACTGCCCATAGCAAAAAAATCTTGAAAAAAACCCCACAACAATATAATACCTAAACCATCGTATATTTTCCATCCTCTTATGAATTATGCTATACTCTACTATACTAAACTACCGTCTTGTTCTGTACGTACGCAAAGTTGTTATTTTTAATTTTTATTTCTAAAAACCTATATCGGTGTATACACCGAGCAAAAAATGTTACAAAATAGTAACAGTATTTTTCATTTTTCAATGATTAAGAATGATTCAACGCATTCTGTATAATGTTTAATATACTATTTTATATTCTATTCTATTCTATTCTATTATTATTATATTATATTATATTATATTTTATTACATTATATTATATTATATTATATTATATTATATTATTATTATATTATATTATATTATATCAAATTTCATTATATTATATTATATTATATTATATTATATTATATTATATTATATTATATTATATTATATTATATTATATTATATTATATTATATTATGTTATATTATATTATATTATATTATATTATAATATTACATATTTTACTATGTAATATTAGTAATGCCTTTCCAAGACAAAAAAATACGATGATACAAATTACATCAAATTACTTATTAGTTATTTTATCAAAACAGAAGGTAGTAAAAATGTCTCTAAGAGATAGTTTTCTGAAAACAAACCAAGAAAGATACTAAACGAGAAGTGAAGAAAAGACTGAACCATTAATACCTTTAATACTAGAGACTCACACTTACACTACATATTCTTTCTGTTCTCAAGACGAGAAAATTTCATTCTTCACTTTTACCTAATCAGTTTTGAACACGCTGTATCTATGGTAATGTAATCCACAAGTTTTGCTCTAGGAACGTAACCTAATATCTAAGTTACACTTATCTACATTAATGATAATATAAAAACAGTTTAAAACGGAGTAGCATTTGCTGTTCAGTCTTCATGAGGCAGTTCCACTGTATCAAAATGACTTAGGGGTAAGAAATCAATTATCTTAGCTTATTGACGTGTACCCACTGTAGTCACAGCAATATCAACAATGGGGTTGTTGTCCTAGTTGATCATTATGTAATCACGTTAGTGAGTCAGCATGTCCCATGTTGAGCTCTTACAGAGATTGGGTAAAATATTAGTTTTGGGATCAGTAGATTCCCTGTGTAAGCAATTTATTTGAGTAAAAATGATGTAATTTACCAATTTAATATTGTGTACATAGAATTTAAATACGGACGAAACGATGTAAAAAAGGGCCTTGTGTTTCAGTCAAGAGTGACAGACGCACCTCGTTTTAGGGTGTCGTATTGAAAGTACAGTCTTTTTATTCTTGTATTCTGCGTGTGTTTCCTTCTGATACATAACACTTATTCAGTATGTCATACAAAAGAAATTACTGTGAATCAAATAAAGCTAAATGCCCAACTACTAGAGTGGGAAGACAAGAAAAGGTTTTGAAGAACAGAATTTGACTTTTATTTTTAATTTTATTTAGACATTATTAGCGATGAAAACTCTACAAAAAACCCCAGAATATATGTTACCTGAACCTTCCTGATTTTAGCACAAGAAATACGAAATCGCATACTTTTGAGGGTTGTTTTTTCTTCAGTGCTAAAGGACATGGTTTCCGTTGATATCTGATAAGCAAATTAGAGAAAATAATTGAGTAAATGTCATGGAAAAGAAGACATGCTGTTTTTTCTTTTGTGCAAATATTCAAAAGTAATCGGTTACTTTCAGGAAACACGAAATGTTTAAACTGATCTTCAATTCGATATGAGATACCAAAAAAAATTGATTTCATTGTGATGGCGTCCTTACATACTACCTACTGTGATACGCTGCGGAAGAAAGAGACTGAGGAACATGATGATTGTCAAGGATATCACAAATGTGCTTTCAAAGGTGCTGATAAAAATACCTTTTCTAAATGACGTAATGAGCTACACTTGCATTATTTATCACATATCTGACAACATGCAGATGGTCAAGAAGTGCCTTAATAAAGTATTTCCTATTTAACAGACTACCAGAATCCTCTTTGAGAAACGTCAAAAATATTACAGGGGTCCAAGGCTTACAATCCCAAACCAAACTGGGATTGTATTTATAATTGGTTAATAGAAAAACTGCTTTATGGCGATCAATCATTGTCTGTAAGGCCAGAAGAAAGGAAGAACAAAACTTCACAAAGAAAAAGCATCTAAAACAAATAAGCATAAAACTATTGTTTCTATTCCAAAGACAGGGAAAAAAACAACAACAAAAATTATAGTAAAAAATGGATGAAGGAAGACCTGAAACTTCCAAATGAATTCAAATAAAGCTCATCTTTAAAACAAATCGAGGTGTATGTCTGTCCGTCTGAATTTTCAACGCAGATTTTTCGAGGAAGTCTCCATAATTTGGCTTAAAACCTGGCGCAATAACGAAGGGGACCCCATCAAGTGGCTAAAAAGAATCCTCTTCCTGATATTTGCAACGTGCCACGTCACCATGCATTAATTATTAAGCAAAAAAAGATACCTCGCTTGGGCATTATAACTTAAGAAGACCAATGAGATAGTTTTATTCCATGGAACTGCAATTGCCTTGCTTTGCCTAGGTGCCGTCTCCGGTCCTGAGATTGGCGACTCTGGATCTCCAGCCCACTATGTCCTGTGCTTGGCGTCTGAGCTGCTCCTGGGAAAGTCTTGTTACTCTTGTCAAGTTGTCTGTCCATTTGAACCGCTGTCGACCTCTTGCCCTCCTGCCTTGAATTCTTCCATCTAGAATATCTCGCTGGGTAGCGTTGTGCCTTACTATATGTTCAAAATATGTCAGTTGCTTCTTCCATATATTAACTAACAAGCATTTTTTATTGTTCCCATCATCCTCAGAACTTCTTCATTTGTTCTTCTTTCCATCCAGCTGACATGTAAAAGTCTTCTGTAGCACCACATTTCGAATGCATCTATCTTTCTCTCCATGGAACGTGTTAAGGTCCAAACTTCAGCACATTACAAGAAAGTGGGCCAAACATAGGCCTTGGTCAACCTTACGCGTGTCGTTAGATCGATTTTTCGACATGTCAGTGTTTTTTGATAGCAGTTGAAAGCTGATTTGGCCATACCTACTCTTGCCTTGATTTCTTCGTCACATCTTCCGTCACTTGTAACAGTGTGTCCCAATAGTTTGAACTTCTTAACTTGATCTAGCTGCCTTTTGTTAAGTATAATGTTGGTATTCATTTGAGTGTCATTATTTTGGTTTTCTCAGTGTTTATTTCAAGACCTATGCTTCTGCTTCTTTGGTCTATTTCACTGATCAACTCCTGAAGTTTCTCTTCCGAGTCGGCAACAACCTTTGTGTCGTCGGCATATCTGACTGAGTTGACGCTTCTTCCACCAATGCTTATTCCTTGCATATCTTCTACTGCTGTGGTAATCTGCAATGCATCTTATTTATTGCTAAATGAATAGACTCTTCAAATAGTGTTGAATAGTATCTGATGTATATGCTATTTGCGATGTAGATACAAATATGGTCCCCAGCAGGGACTAACATTTTGACCGGATAAAGAGCCACCGAAACTTGTAAAGGCCTTAAAAGGCAGAACGCAAACAAAGTTATTGTGCAAAAACAACAATTGTTATTTTCAAAGCTAACTACTTAGGATGACAGTTTGTCCAACATGGAGACCTACAATGATTATACGTATTAAACAAAGCAACCTAGAATGTTCGAATTTAATGTCAGGGTACTTTGAAAGCTTGCACTAAACACTAATTATGTTGTTGATGGATATGACCTCTCCGGCACTCCAAAATAGGGTCAAGTGTGCAGTTAATCAATGATAGGTACCCACTAGCCGAAATGAAACGTGCAGTTATATATATATTCGTATGAACTGATAAGGACAAAATACAATCACATATCTAGCAGCTTGTTATGATTTAGCCAAGTTCTAAATTCGTCGTCAACTGTTCTGATATCACCTCTGATGCCAAAAGTGTGCAGTTAATCAATGATAGGAACCCACTAGCCGAAATGAAACTTAACCAAATAAAACATAGGAAGCCGAAATGTGATTTCACGGTAATTTGCAGCCTGCACTGCACTGGGCATTGACTATGTTATTTTCCAATATGATCCCAGGGCCACTCTAGCAAGCCTATAAAAAAAACTTGGTCATAAAAAAGAGGGATGTGTCAGCCCATTGTCCTAGGTAGCCAAAAAGGAATGTAATCAACTTTAAAACCCAGTGCTAAATAACGGATATATGTATTTTTGAATATGGCAGTAGGGTTGCTATTGGGGCTAAAAATGGGTCATGTGTACATGTTAGCATAGTCAGAGAACTGCAAATGAGGCATATATCTAATTAGACAATGTACAAAAGCTAAAATATTAAAGTATGTTACTTTGCAATCCTTTGCTGAATAAATGGTATGGTATTTTTTATATGACTGCCGGGTACAACCATCAAGATCAAAAAGCAGTGTCGACCTGGTCGATTACCATTACGATTGTGTTTCTTCTGTCGTAGATACAGAGAGTTCGTGCCCTAGCTACATGAACTACTTGTAACGATTTCGAACATTCATGCTCATGCTTATCAGTGGAAAGAGATTAACGTTGCTCTTTACTTTAACTTACTTCTGCCATTTCTTTGTCCTCCTTCTTATTAACGTGGTGAAAGTGACAAGATACGACCTCACATCTCAAAGGGAACAAAGTTAATCTCTACGCAAACAAACGCATTCTGCTTATTACATGTTGTAAATCAATAATAATTTATTAGCAAATAGGAAAACAAAAGTAAACCCTTTCGTTAACACTTATACTGTTACATCATTCCAATAGACATTGGGTTTTTCTCTAAAAACATCTTTGTGCCAATGTATTACTACAACATGGCCACTCCCCGTGCTATAAAGCAATGGGGTCTCACAAAGTTGAAACCATTACCAGTTGTGAGAGCTAGAGATAGAACGTGATTTATTTACTTTCCCTCGATCCAGGTTTTGCCCCATTTTTGGTTACCAGCTGCTCATGAACTAAGAAAATATGAACCACAACCTTCAGAGGACTTGTTAACGACCCAGAAGCCAACAGCACCACCCACGCACACACACACACACACACACACACATAGACACACACACCTTGTCACACTACAGCCTAGAAAGTTGCTCAACTCCATTTCATGCTAAAACAAAGCAAATCTTTCCCCTGTCATCTCATTATTACATTATTACCAAGAATTCAACTTCCGTGAATTGATGTGCACATTATATACACATTTACATAAAAATGCTTTTAACAACTTGCAACCACTCCAGCAATAGTCTATCTAATATGGTATGCTTATTAAACCATTTCTACCAAACCTACCTTAACAGGTGAAATAGCTGTATATGTCTGCCCTTTATATATGATCTTGTTTGCATGAAGGATTATAAAGAGAGGCGTCTCTTTTCCTGGTGTTGATGACTTTGATTCCAAAGGTTGTTTCTTTTCATGTGCTTCAGTATGCTTAGAATCACAGTCTGATCTTGGCACAACTTTGGTATTTTGAATGCTTGGAGAAGTGTCTACTCTCTGAGGGGCCTACACGGAACAAAACCGTCTCATCAAAACAATTGAATTGGACAACAAAATACTAAAGTTAAGATCAATTCAGAAGTACACCATGTTTATCTTCCATGTTAAATCATTATAATCCGGGTGAAAACATCTACAATACCTAACATATATCTTCTCAGCTAAAACATGAAAAAATGCTTCAAATTTAATTGTTGATAGGACTTTGGGGTACGTTTAAATGTCACTTTTTCCAGTCTAGTGATTATTTAGGACTACCTGGTTTTTCCAAGTTTTTCATTTATTATTTTATTTACTCTGCAGGTACCTTGTTCCTCTAACATACAACATATGGTCTTATCTCAATCTTATGTCACTATGGTTGCTATTTAACAGCAAAAGATTGTGTACAAATCTTTTCATTGATAGGTCAAAATCTACTCCAGCATTCCATAGCGTATTCTTAGTTTCAATATAAAGCTTAATGTGTTAGGGTTTACAGGAGGGAAGGCTTATTGAAGTTTTTTCTAATTTTCAAAATAAGACAAGTTACCTAACCACAGCATGTGATACGAATGGGTGACCTGTTCCCAAATTAGAAAAGTTATGTTAAATCAGCTTTCATATCATATAACATTTATGATGAAGGGTGAATTTATGTGTATTATTTTGTTTCCTTTTATCTTCAATGAAGTAAGTTTGGGCAACCATGTATATTGCATACACTGGAGTTTTACATATGCTGCCAGAGCCAACCTTGCAGTCATATTGAAAAATAACATAGTGAAATAGAAAAGTGAAGCATATTGGGCCCATTCTCCTATTCTCCAATGAAATAACACATCAGCTGATCATGATACACTTTTCTTATAACCATTATGTTTGCATTAATATTACTGGCAGTCACAACACTTTATCATACAGAAAATAACCACCATGGTTCACTCCTACATAATGTTTACATCAAGCTTACTAAATATAAATAAGACTTCAAGAATCTTGTCAATACAGAAATCAATACAAAAGGCATTTTTAACTTTCCTATATTCTTCATGCTATATCAAAAACAAAAAATATATTACTACCTGGCCAGTATCTTTTCTTGCCTGTACGGCATCTTGTAAATGATCCACTTCCATTTCTTCTACTTGATCCATACTTCCTTGTGCAGAATGATAGCTATGGGAACCCTGGAATGAATACATGGCATTATTTGGCCATGGTGATGACATGCTTGTATTTCCCTTTCCTGGTGAAGATAGAGCCCTCTGCCTTTGTCTTCTTCCATAGGCCAACTTTTTAGAAGATGATGTTATTGTATTCTCTGCCCTGATATTAGTCAATTCATCCTGCCTTTCATTATAAGCATTCCTACTCCGATCCATTCAGAAATATTAACTAAAAAGAAACAATAAACAACTATAATAAGAGTAAACACAAACAGTCAATGATGCTGGTTATGAGAAGTGAAGTTGTGTTAAAGGATGCAAATCTAACATATCTAAAAAAAACCTATTAATTATTATAACATTGATATTATTATATTATTATTATTAGTTATTACTGATTTTTCACCAGCTTATGCTCTGGGTGTTGGAATTGCTATCCTTACAACTTGTTAGGCATATCATAACAAATGACCAAGGGCTAACACCTTTCTCAGGATCCTTGCAGTTCCTAAAAAGTGAGTTTTTTGTGTAGCTCTGACATCACCTGGTACACTGAATTTGTTAATCTTCCTATAAAATTCTTTTGTCACACTTCCAAGGGCACCTACAACCAAAGTAACAGTCTCCACCTTCAACAGTTGCCACAATCTTCCAACTTTCCTCCACAAGTCCTGATCTCCACATTTTCTCTTTCCTTTATTTTTTCCATTTGTTTTCTCAGCTTATAAGCTATCCATTGTCAAAGATTGAAGACATCCATAAAGCAGCTTAAGAAGGTAAAGTATTCAGCACACTGGATATCAGCCAAGCATATCATCAGATTCCTACATCTGAAGAATCACAACAATATGTTACAATGAACACTCACATTGTACTATCTTCCTTTGCCGACTACCAAATGGAGTCCACTCAGGGCCAGCTATTTTTCAAAGAATAAAGGACAATACACTTGGAGGTCTTTCTAAGATGATTTGCTACATAAGTGATACTTTAGTGGCTGAAACAGATATGTAAGATGATCTTCGAACACTTGTAAAGGTGTTTGAAAGAGCATCTAGCACAGGGTTTAAACTGAATAAGAGCAAATGTCAGTTTGCTAAATCTTCAGTCACTTACCTTGGTTATGTTATTTATGATAATGGTCTTCACAATACTGCAGACAAGGCTGAAGCTGTTCAAGATGCTCCATGACCCAAGGATGTTACCTCACTTAAATTATTCCTGGGTTTGCCTATGTTTTACTTAAGGTTTTTACCAAATCAATTTACTGTTCTTCCTCCAATAAATAAGTTGCTTGAGATGGAATAATGCTGAGGATAAAGCATTTGAAAATACCAAGAAAATGTTATTGAATTCACAAGCACTAGTACATTAAAATGATGCATTACCACTCTAGTTGGCATGTGATACTTCTTCATATGGAGCAGGTGCTGTTCTTTCTCATTACATTGATAATCAATATTGACCAGTTGCTTTTGCATCATGTTTTCTTACTCCTGTCCAAAGGAACTACTCACAGCTTGATACAGAGGCTTTTAGTATTATCTTTGGCATGAGGAAGTTTCACTCTTTTAAAAGGGTCACTATTTACAATACTAATAGATCACTGATCATTGCTATCATTGTTTGCTCCATAGAAACCAGTTCCTCTTTTGTAGCTACAAGGTTGCAAAGATGGTCATTGCTGCTACAATCCTACAACAACACACATTGAGTATAGAAGTACAACAGGTCATGCTGATGCAAATTCCATGTCTCAATTGCCCTTGCCAGAGACATCAAGGTTCTCTGAGAGATTTTTAGTCAACATGGTCTACCAGAGACTATAATATTGGAAAATAATTAGCCCCAAAGACCATGCTTGGTCTCATTCAAGCATGAAATACCAGTTTGAGGACTGGCAGGGTATAGTCTTTCTCTCATGGGCAAATGAAGTGCTCCTCAGACTTGGATGGAAATCACCTAGAGTTAGTGTCTCAATAAAAACACTGGTCCCCATTACCTTAATGGGTTGGTGTCAGGAAGGGCATCCTGCCTATAAAATCACTGCCTCACTATACCATGAAATGTCATCCAAAGATATCCTGCATAACTGCGTAAACGAGACTGGAACTAATTTAAGTGAAGTTGTTGTGCACGGTAGGACTTTTGTTCAATGTGGGCAAAATCAGACCGTTATCAAGTTACTGCATTAACCGAAAGAAGTGATGACAAGCTTCAGACTCTGTAGTCTGAATGTGGGAAGTTTGAGAGGTTGATCTGGTGAAGTAGCAGTTTCTTGAGTGAAGACACATTGATTTGTGCTGCATCCAAGAAACACGATGGAGAGGGATATCTGTAAGAATGATAGAAGGGGAAAAGGCAATATGCAAGCTGCTTTGGATTGGTAATGGAAAAGGCACAGGTGGAGTAGATATCCTTTTGGCAGAGAAATGGATAGACAAGGTGATTGATGTCAAATGCACAAGTGATCAAATTATGCTGATTAATCTGATGATAGGTGAGACAATCTTCACAGCAATATCAGTGTATGCACCACAATGTGGCTTGAGTGAAGAAGTCAAGGATGATTTCTATGACAGTCTCATTGCAGTCACTGGTAAGCTGGCAGAGAAAGAAATTGTTGCTATTGCAGGTGATCTAAATGGCCATGTTGTAAGAACAGCATCTGGGTTTGAGGGAGTCCATGGAGGAAATGGATATGGTGACCGAAATAAGGAGGGTGAAAGAATTCTTGAGTTTGGATTTGCCATGGGTGGAATTCGGGGTGGAAAAGTGTGCTGTATTGATAATAAAAAGAGGAAAGTTTATAAGTAGTGAAGATATCTGCCTCCCCGATGGTCAAAGAATAAAGTCATTACAGAAAGAAGATGGGTATAAATACTTAGGTATATTAGAAGCTGATGGTGTAAACCATGAACAAATGAAAGAAATGATAAGAAAAGAATACATTTGCAGAGTATGCAACATCTTGAAAGCAAAACTAAATGGTGGAAATAGTATTCAAGCCATAAACAGTAGAGCCATTTTAGAGATATGGTTTGCAGCTGAAATAGTTTAATGGATGGTAGATGAATTAAGAATGATGGATGCCAAAATGCGAAAGCTATTGACAATTTACAGGACATTACACCCTTGAGCAGATGTTGATCGACTCTATTTTAAAAGACGAGAAGGGGGAAGAGGTTTGATAAGTGTTAGAACTGCGTTGAGGTAGAAAGTGGAAGTCTGTTTGCTTATGCAAGTAACTCTCGAGAAAATCTTTTGTAAGCAGTAATAGATGAAGGAATACTGAAGAAAGCAGATGAAATAGTAACAATGAAGTATGTGCAGCAAGAGAGAAAAGCGTCATATCATCAGAAACCAATGCATGGGCAGTTTGCAAAGATAGTAGCTGAACAAGGCAGTAAAGAGACATGGGCATGGCTGAGGCAAGGAACATTGAAAAAAGAAACAGAGGGCACTATTATGGCTGCACAAGACCAAGCGCTTCCAACCAATACCATGAAAGCTAATAAAACATCAGTCCAGTATGCAGGATGTGTGGAAAAGAGAACAAAACAGTTACTCATATAGAATCAAGTTGCAAGAAGCTTACGCAGAAGTATTACAAGCAGTGGAGACATGATAAAATAGCACAAATCTTTCACTGGAATTTATGTAAGAAATATGATATACAGACAGCCACAAAATTTTATGACCATGTCCCAGAGAAGGTATCAGAAAATGATCTTGTGAAAATACTGTGGGACTTTAATATACAAATGGATAAAAAACTGGAACACAATAAGTCAGATATTACCGTACATGACAAGAAAAACAATGAGTGCATTCTAATGGAAGTGTCTTGCCCATTCGATAAGAATATCAATGAAGTTGAAGAAGTCAAATTAGAGAGCTACCAAGAGATATCATATGAAAAGGAAGAAGAATGCTGAGAATGTTAGATGGAATAAGTACTCTGCATTAGAGAAGAAATATAGGATTAAAGCAAAAGGAATTAATCTGGTTATTGAAAAACTAAATCAGAGATTAATTGCAAAATCTCACAAACTTAAAGGTATGATGAGAGAATCCATAAATTTTGACTTAATAGAACATTCAGTCAAGATCAAAAGGAAGTTTATCAAGACTTAAATGGTTCTGAGAAAGCAGAGATGGTCATACCAGATGCCGGTGAAAGTAAGGCATTCTGTACAACCGGACAACTTGATGATTTCTGAACTTCTAGTAAAAGATTAAGTTAAGCGAATATCCAATTGGAAAGCACTGGGGCCAAATGGGGTTCAAGGATACTGACTGAAATATCTGACAACACTCCATAGCCATATTGCTCATCAAATGAATGAGCTGATTAATGGTAATGAGTCAGACCATGCTTGATGAGACCATGCTTGGTCTCATTCAAGCATGAAATACCAGTTTGAGGACTGGCGGGGTATAGTCTTTCTCTCACGGGCAGGTGAAGCGCTCTTCAGCCTTGGATGGCAATCACCTAGAGATGGTGTCTCGATAAAAACACTGGTCCCCATTACCTTAATGGGTTGGTGTCAGGAAGGGCATCCGGCCTATAAAAACACTGCCTCATCATACCATGAAATGACATCCAAAGATATCCGGTATAACTGCGTAAACGAGACTGGAACTAATTTAAGTGAAGGTGTCGCGCACGGTAGGACCTTTGCTCGATGTAGGCAAAATCAGACCGTTATCAAGCTACTACATCAACCGAAGGAAGTGATGACAAGCTTCAGACTCTGTAGTCTGAATGTGGGAAGTTTGAGAGGTAGATCTGGTGAAGTAGCAGAGTTTCTTGAGCGAAGACACATTGATTTGTGCTGCATGCAAGAAACACGATGGAGAGGGAAATCTGTAAGAATGATAGAAGGGAAAAAGGCAACATACAAGCTGTTTTGGATTGGTAATGGAAAAGGCACAGGTGGTGTAGGTATCTTTGTTGCAGAGAAATGGATAGACAAGGTGATTGATGTCAAACGCATAAATGATCGAATTATGCTGATTAAACTGATGATAGGTGAGACAATCTTCACAGCAATATCAGTGTATGCACCACAATGTGGGTTAAGTGAAGAAGACAAGGATGAATTCTATGACAGTCTCATTGCAGTCACTGGTAAGCTGGCAGAGAAAGAAATTGTTGCTATTGCAGGTGATCTAAATGGCCATGTTGGAAGAACAGCATCTGGGTTTGAGGGAGTCCATGGAGGAAATGGATATGGTGACCGAAATAAGGAGGGTGAAAGAATTCTAGAGTTTGGACTTGCCATGGACATGTTGGTGGCGAATACTATTTTTAAGAAAAGGGATAGCCATCTGGTAACCTATGAGTCTGGGACAGCTATGACTCAAGTGGACTACATTTTGGTAAAGACAAAAGACAGGAAGTATTTGCAAGATGTAAAAGTGATACCCGGTGAAGAATTTGTGACCCAGCATAAGCCAGTAATTTGTGACTTCAGGATTAAGAAAGTACATAAAGTGAAAAGAAAGTATATCCCAAGGAGAAAGGTGTGGAGACTAAATGATGGACAAGTAAAGCAGGCCTTTGAAGATCAAGTGAATGGAATTGTGGGAGCTAGTCCAGGAAAAGACCTACGAAGTGTAGAAGAGCAATGGGAGAAGATCAAGGATACACTTTTAAAAGCCACAGACCAAGTCTGTGGCTGGACAAAAGGGCCTCCACGTCATAGAGTGACATGGTGGTGGAATACTTCTGTTGAAAATTATGTGAAAGAGAAGAGAAGGCTGTGGAGTCAATGGAAAAAGGGGTTAGTTAACAAAGAAAGGTATCTGGAGGCCAAGAGAGTAGCTAGGCAAGCAATCTACAAAGCAAAGATGGATGCCGAGAAAAGAAGGTTTCCAGACATAATGTGTAGAGATGACCAGAAGAATGAAGTATTCAAGATAGCTAAGCAGATGATCAAGACTAATCAGGATATCATTGGAGAAAAGTGTATCAGGAATGATGATGGAGAACTTGCAACAAGTGAACTTGAAAAGAAGAATGCCTGGAAGTGCTATTATGAGAGATTGTTGAACACAGAGTTTTCTTGGGATAGAGAAAATCTTGGAGAGGTAGAAACAGTATCTGGACCAGCCATTTTCATTGAGAAAGAAATGGTGAGGGAAGCTGTAAAGAAAATGAAGAAAGGCAAAGCAGCTGGCCATTCAGGAATTGTGGCAGAGATGGTCAAAGCTGCAGGTGAAAGAAGTATAGAGATGATCACTGATCTAACAAATCAGATCATAAGAGATGGTGTCATTCCTGAGGACTGGGAAATAAGTACAATTATCAATTGTTACAAAGGAAAAGGAGAAGCTCTAGAAAGAGATAATTACAGAGGATTAAAGCTAATGGACCAAGTCCTGAAAGTTGTTGAAAGAGTTATGGAAAAACAAATTAGAATTGAAATAAACATTGATGACATGCAATTTGGTTTTATGCCTGGACGAGGAACTATTGATGCCATTTTTATCCTTAGACAAATGCAAGAGAAGTACCTTGGGAAAAACAAGAAGCTGTACTTTGCCTTTGTGGATTTGGAAAAAGCCTTTGACAGAGTGCCAAGAGAAGTTGTTTGGTGGGCTTTACGGAAACTAGGAGTAAGTGAATGGCTGATTAAGGTTGTTCAGGCAATGTACAGAAATGCTAAAAGTCGGGTAAGGGTCAACAGTTCCTATACTGAGAGTTTTGGTGTGGGTGTTGGAGTTCATCAGGGATCTGTAATAAGTCCACTGCTTTTTATTTGTGTTTTGGAAGCACTGTCAAGAGAGTTTCGAAAGGGTTGCCCAGAGGAATTGCTATATGCAGATGACCTGGTTCTCTCCAGTGAGACATTGGATGGTCTACTTGCTAAGTTAGAGACTTGGAAGAAGGGTTTGGAAGGTAAAGGTTTGAGAGTGAACATGGGCAAGACAAAAGTGATGGTCAGTGGTTGCAATTTAGGAAAGCCATTGGAGAAAGGAAAGTTTCCCTGTTCAGTCTGTGGGAAGGGAGTTGGGAGCAACTCAATCTATTGTGGTACTTGCAAGCACTGGGTACATAAACGGTGCAGTGGAATAAAGGGCAAACTGACAGAAACTAACCGTTTTAGCTGCAAGAGGTGCAAAGAAGGAGAGGCAACCTGTGACTTAGACCTACATAAAGTGCATTTGGAGGATGAGGATATTGAAGTTGTCCAGAAGTTTTGCTACCTTGGTGACACCCTTGGAGCCGAGGGGGGAGCTGGTGCAAGTGTTACAGCAAGGGTTAACAGTGGATGGAGTAAGTTCAGGGAGCTGATGCCATTGTTAACCAGCAGAGCTCTGCCATTACCTACCAAAGGTAGAGTCTACCAGGCATGTGTACGTAGCACAATGATGTATGGCAGTGAAACTTGGCCAGTGAAAGCTGAAGATGTCAGCCGCATGGAGCGGAATGACATGAGAATGATAAGATGGATGTGCAACGTAAGTCTAAAGGACAGGCTCAGTTCTAATGAACTCAGAAGGAGATTGAATCTGGACAGTATTGGCAGCTGTATGCAGAATAGGAGGCTTCGTTGGTTTGGTCATGTAGAGAGAATGGACAAGAATGCTTGGACAAGTAGATGCAGAACAATCAAGGTGGCAGGAACCACTGGCAGAGGAAGACCAAAGAAAACATGGGAGGAAGTGATAAGGATGGATCTGAAACAAAAAGGTGTCAGCAGAGACATGGTGAAGGATAGGATAACTTGGAAGTCAATTTCAAGAAATCGTCCAACACATGCTAGCATGTAAACCAGACGTTAAACCGAATATGATGATGATATGATGAGTCAATTCCTGATTGGTTGACCAAAGGCAGAATTGTCCTTTGCCAAAAAGACCCTTCTAAGGGAAATGACATGGGAAACTTTAGACCAATTTCCTGTTTACCACTAATGTGGAAACTAATGCCGAGTATTATTTCTGATCATATTTATAAATACCTGGAAGAGAATGTGATGTTCTCTGTTGAGCAAAAATGTTGCAGAAGGAGAAGTAGGGGTACTAAAGACCAACTCATCATTGATAAAGCCATTATGAAGGAGTGTAAGAGAAGGCATAAAAATCTGGCAATGACGTGGATCAATTACAGAAAAGCGTATGATATGATTCCCCACTCCTGGATATTTGAATGTCTAAAACTGGTAAATGTATCCGAAAACATCATAAAGTTTATTACTGAGTCCATGGAAAAATGGAAGACAGTCTTAACAGCATGTGGTGAAAAGTTATGTGAGGTTGACATCAGATGAGGTATATTCCAAGGGGATAGTCTGTCTCCCTTGTTGTTTGTAATTTGCATGATTCATCTCTCCAGTATAACTAAATAAGGTAACAGCAATCAACACCTGGGTTGCATCACTAATGAGATATGGTGCAGGAATCATTAATTGGACAAAAAAAACAACTAGAAAAGGTTGATAAGAGGACAAGAAAATTAATGACCATGACCAAAAGCTTAAATCCAAAAAGTGACATTGCAAGGTTGTATCTAAGGAGGGAAGAAGATGGAAGAGGACTGATTAGTGTCGGGAAATGCGTAAGCACTGAAGAAAATAATTTAGCATGGTACACTTTAAATAGTAGAGAGGAGATGCTGCAGATGGTTAAAAATCAAGGTCTTTTGAAAACAGAAGAATGTAAGGACCCAGAAGCTTTTAAGAGAGAGGGAAAGGTTGAGATGATATGAGAGTGGAAGGAGAAAAGATTGCATGGACAATTCTTAGAAGAGNATTAATGACCATGACCAAAAGCTTAAATCCAAAAAGTGACATTGCAAGGTTGTATCTAAGGAGGGAAGAAGATGGAAGAGGACTGATTAGTGTCGGGAAATGCGTAAGCACTGAAGAAAATAATTTAGCATGGTACACTTTAAATAGTAGAGAGGAGATGCTGCAGATGGTTAAAAATCAAGGTCTTTTGAAAACAGAAGAATGTAAGGACCCAGAAGCTTTTAAGAGAGAGGGAAAGGTTGAGATGATATGAGAGTGGAAGGAGAAAAGATTGCATGGACAATTCTTAGAAGAGAATGGAGCCATTGATTGGGGTGACACTTAGGGGTGGTTGAATAAGGGATACTTAAAAAGTACCACTGAGGCCTTGATTTGTAGTGCTCAGGAGCAATCACTGAGAACTAACTATTTGAAATACAATATTGAAAAAACAGCAGAGTCACCCTTATGCAGGATGTGTTTCTAGAGGGGTGAGAGTGTCAGCCATGTTGTAAGTGAGTGTTCCAAGTTAGCACAGAAAGAATAAAAAGGTGTCATGATAATATGGCAAGATATGTCCACTGGGCAATGTGTCATATGGCAGGTTTGGAATGGACCAATGAGTGGTACAACCATAAGCCAGTTGGTTGTAGCAAAAATGAAGAACACAAACTGTTATGGGACATGATGATACAATGTGACCAACACATCGAAACAAGAAAGCCTGATATTGTGAAGATAAATGAAAGAACAAAAGAAGCAAAAATAATAGACATCACCATTCCTGGGGACAAAAGAGTAAACGTGAAGGAAATGGTGAAGATTGAGAAATACCAACCATTGAAGGATGAAATTGCACGGTTATGGAAGCTAAAGAAGGTTAAAGTGATTCCTGTTGTTATAGGTGCGTTTGGAATGGTTAGTAAGAATCACATTTGAAGGATTGCGATGAAAACATCAAAATGGAAATAGGATCAGTATGTATCATAAGAAAGGTACTGTCATTGTAAGAGACTGCAAAAGTAAACTTGAAACCTCTGGTGGCTTGTTGCTGCCTGCTTTCAAGTTGATTTACTGACATAGAGAACTAAAGTTGAGAAGTGAAACTTTGAACATAATAATAACAATAATAATAATAATACAAAAGGCATTAATTTGAAAGGTGTTTTCAGGACNGCAAGACGGCCGGATTTGACCATAGAGGACAAAGAGAAGAAAAAGATCTGGATATGTGACATGGCGTGCCCTAAGCAACGGAACATTGTAAACACGCGTCTGGAAAAGATGGCTAAGTATAGACAGTTGGCGTTTGAAATGAGAGAAAGACGACCTGACTACGATATTAAGGTTGTACCTGTGATAATTGGTGCCCTTGGAGGTGGTATAAAACAGGTGACGAAAGACATTAAAAACATTTTGGAAAACGAAGAACTTTTGCTTAGGACAGTTGCGGAAATGCAAAAAACAATATTAATAGATAGCGAAACAATAATTCGAAAGGTGTTTTCAGGACTAATACAAGATATTGATTGATAAAAATAAGTACATAATGAATAGAATTTTATTTATTTTGTTTCAGAATTTTATTTAATTTTATTACACAATCAGATTTGAAATTTCCCTTGCGCTGAGTAAGGCTGTCTCTTTGGTTTGAGAATGGTTGTTTCATATATCAGAACATGTTTTTTATTTTTAACTAGCAATATTTGGTAGTTATTTATTATGGTTTGTACCAAAGCTTTTTTCATTTAATATAAAATACAAAAAACTAGAAAAATAACTGCACACATTCTCAGAAGAGCACTTTCTCTATAAAGAAATCGAAAAACTAGAAAACTATAAAGCATACATGAACGACATAATAACTCAGGTTATGAGTAATAACCCAGTGTTACGTACTTCACAAACGTTACGCATTTTAAAGAAAATTTGAAAAGACATAATAATATAAATATTGATATTTTTCCCAATGTTTTTACTTCCTTGTCATAATTATTTTTATACTCTTTGTAATATGTCTCATAGGACCTTTATCTGCCCCAGGTCACTGGGGTGACCCGGTAGAAATACTTCAATTATAATGACGATGCTAATAATAAGAATAAGAATAATAATAATAGTAATAATAATGGTGATGATAAAATGTCTTCTGGCATAGATAACAACATGGCATTTTGTACCTATATGTTGTTGTTTTTGTCAACAAACAGGGCAATAACAAATATCCAATCTGAATTCAATGCTGCAATACCAGACTTAGTAATAGTACTAGGGTATATTTCCATGTATTTTCAGCTATCAGGTTAGGAGTGGGGAGTGCTGTGGTCATAAGTTGTTGTCATACAACAACAACCACTTGAGCAATGTGCCTTTCCTCACTGATTGTGGGGCGGCACTTGCAAGGTTGAAGTGATGTTTCCATTTTTATTTGGTTATTTTATCTCACTCTTGTGGCTACAGTACATGTGCCTGAATTCAACTTTCCTAGCTTGTTGCTGGGTGCTGAAAGCGGTTTTTTCATCCACCTACTTCTAGATGGTGTGTAACCACCCGATAATAATAATTAAAAAAAATAAAAATAATGATGATGACGATGATGATGATGATAAAAAGGAGAACCAGTGCTCTTTACAGCTATCAAAAAATTCAGATCAAACAAATTCCTTGACTATAGTTGCAGCTAAATCAAATTATCCATAAAATCCTTCATTTGTAAGAATTTACACATCCAACCGTGAACTTAACAAAAGGTCAGTGCAATTTGTGTTTTGCTATGACCTTCGCCTTATCTCTAAAACCTTATTCTTAAATCCGAACGCAAATCGGTGTAACAAAAATACTCAAAGCCTTCCAATATTGAACGAAGCTGACTTCTACTCAATGTAATTTGCCATTGCAAACCTTCGATGCCAATTCAGCAATGGCATGACATATCATTCAACGAAAGTTGAAAGTTGCGAAAAGCATTGTTCACTTCACTACCTCAGCTCAAATGTAACCAAACTTACCATAGAAGAGTTTTAAGAAGCCAATTTTTACATCCTCAGTCAATGAAATGCGACGGCATCTCTTTCTTGCAGCTGTTTCCTTTTTACACTTGTTGATTTGTGTTCGATGTTGTTTTGTCAACAAAATGAAAAAAAAAACACGATTTGAAAATGTTGTTGTTGTTGTGATCTTATGTTGGTTGTTGCTGTTGCATTGAAACCTCCAAATTTTTTTATTCCTATTTTTTTTACTTACTATTATTACTTCTATTTGTACATCGATAGACGAAATAAATTGGTTTAATTCTTTACATCATTGAAACCTCCATTTCTGAGCCTTGTTTGAGCCAGGAACCAGGAGCCAGGAGCCAGGCAAGGTGACGACTCTACCTTTTATGGTGAACAACCATATAAGCTATAAATCCAACAAGTTTGTGAAATTGTGAAGAAAAAACAGTTAAGAGTTTACCTTAGACCTATTAATGGGTGAAAGCACTTAAAAGCCAAAGAGTTCCACAACCATGTGGAAAAATGCATTAATAGAAAGAAATACTATAACGAGGAGCAACAAATTCATAAGGATGAGAACCTAAGGCAAAAAGAGTTGCACAAAATGCAACAAACTGAATTAGTACCAGCAGGAAATTTCATGGAACACCTTGCAACACTATCCTCTTTAGTTAATAAGATCTATTTTATTTTTAGAATATGACATTTAGGTTTTATATCTTTCATTATCATGGTTTACCGACAGAAGGTGATTACGCCAGGTGATGTTATATTTACGTTTAGATTTAATTTGTATTTATGTTTGTATCTTTTAGATTCACATGACTTACTTGTACTTGTTGTAGCATCACAAGATCACCATTCTCCACAGGTTACGATTTTTTGCACGTTTGATTGTCAACTGTATGTTACAGTTCAGGCCCTGGCAGATGTCTTTGAGCCAATTTTGCCGTGGTTTCCCACTCGGTCGTTTGCCATGCATTCTGCCTAACAGGAGCTTGCGGGTGAGGCCATCTTTTCTGATCATGTGTTCGAAGAATCGTAGTCTGCGGTTGAGCAAGTGCTGACATAGTTGCGGCTGATTTCCAATTCTTCTGCATACTTCTTCCTTTGTGGTGAAGCTTGTCCAGGGGATACGGATTATTCGTCGATAACACCACATTATGAATGATGCTATCCTTCGCCTCACATCTTGGGAGTAGATCCAGGTTTCGGATCCATAACTCATTATTGACCTGAGAAGGAATTGTACTATTTTTTTCTTGGTACCTAACCTGATGTTTCCACACTTCCATAGATCCTTCATGCTGCCTGCTGCCTTCTTTGCCAGTGCTATTCTTCTCTTGACCTCTTGTAAACTGTTGCAGTTGGTATTGAAGATTGCGCCCAAGTATGTGAACTCTTTTACTTGCTTCAGCATTGCGTTGTTGTACTTGATGTTGATGTTGCTTTCAGTTCTTCCAAGGGGCATGACTACCCTTTTCTTCTCATTCAATCTCAGACTATATTCCAAGGAGGTTGCACCAATCCTACTCACAATTTCTTGCAGTGATTGCTCGGATGTTGCCAGTAGGATGACGTCATCGGCATATATCAGATCATTAATCTTCTCGCCTTCAATGGAGAACCCTCCGTCCCACTCATCCATCGCTTCCCTCGTGATCATTTCGCTGTACAGATTGAACATTGTGGGGGACATAGGGCAGCCCTGTCTGACTCCCCTTCCGATCGCTAGTGGGCCTGAGAGCCCTACTGGTGTGTCAATCATGGTCTGTTGATTGGAGTAGAGAGCCTGCAAACAGTCACCCAAGTAGTTTGGTATTCCACCACTCCTTAATGTTGTCCACAGCCGCTTGATGTCTACACAGTCGAAGGCCTTAGAGTAATCAATGAAGCAATAGAATAGAGGTATGTTGTACTCGTATGCCTTCTCGCTGAGTAGGCGCAAGTTTAGTACCTAATCTCTTGTTCCACTGTCCCTCCTGGATCCTTCTTGGCTTTCACTGAGTTCTGTTTCTTACTGCTGATTGGTCCTTTGGTTTACGATTGACAGAGCTATTTTACTAATATGGGGGATGAGGGCTATTGTTTGATAGTTGTCACAGTCTTTGTTGTCTCCTTTTTTTGTAGAGGCAGGTACACTGATGTAGTGAAGTCCAGGGGCCATTCTTCATGACAAATGATCTCGTTGGACAGTCCTAGTATGCGATTTTGTAAGTTCCTGTTGTCTGCCACTGCATTCAAGAGTTCGATCGGAAGTCCATCCACTCCGGATGCTTTCTTGTTATTGATGTGTCTGACAGCTGCTGTTAGTTCTCACGCTGTACAGTCGGTGATTGGAGCCCATCATGGATTGCCACACTTGGTAAGGGCTGTGTTGACAGATCCTTGGCGTAGAGGGATTCTGTGTAACTTCTCCAGCGCTCTTTGATGGATTCATTGTCCTGCAGGACAGTTTCATTTGCATCAATGATGGTCCTGGAGCACAGGTTGAATGTCTTCTTCATTCCTCTGATGTGCTTGTACACATAAATGTGTCTGTGTTTGTCATATTCTAAGCTTTCACACATTGATTCTAGGTATGCACTCTTGTCTTTAATGCAACTTCGTTTGAAGTCTTTGTCTAATGTTCTGTATTCTTGCTCTTTTTCAGTGCTTGTAAATTTCAGGGGTTTAATTTTTCGTCACTCTTCCATTAGCCCAAGGTTGCCACAGAGATCACGCTTGTCTTTTCCTTGGTTTGGATTTACCAACTGCTGTCTCCGCTGCTTCCGTCCCTATGTGTTTGAGTTGTTGCCATTGTTGTTCTGCTCCTGTTCCACTAGGGCCTGCTTCATTCAGTTGCTCTTCTATTGCTGTCTTGTATTGTTCCTTGCATGCGTTGTCGTTCTCTGCAGGGCTTCAGGATTCCACTTGGGGTGTGCTTGCTTCTTATGACATTCCATACTATTCTTTCAAGAATAGTATGGAATGTCAAAGAATAGTTAACACATGAATGACATTAATGGGGATTAATCTTTACACACGGACGTCTCGTCTGGTAGGAACCTCCTTGAACTGCATGTGGTAATAGATCGTAATCAGTGTACTGATGACCATAAAACAAAGAACAAGAATTCTATAAACATAGGTCCATGTAATATCAAAATCCCAGATCAGAAATGAAGAAGAAGCATATATATGATACAGTGTGATGGTAATTCATATCAAAAGAAAATTAATCTTATTGATATGGTCGTAATCTACTTGTCTCCATCAACAGCATATAACAAAGGCACAGACAGAGAATCGTTTTATGATGACCTAAACACAATAAGTAAATAACAGATGTTGCAAAATTCATTGACAAAAGTGCAGATCTAGATCCCAAATTAGGTAACCACTATGATGACAACATTGTGCACGAAGGTGGTATTAGTAAACGCAACGAAGAAGATGATTTGTGGATTAAATGGCAAAAGGGAAATAAGAAAGCTCTAACGGTAAAACAAACACTGGTTTTGAAAAACTTTGTTGGATGCTGTGGAGTTGGAGAAGTCCTAACATTTATCCTCGAAATCTAACAGATTACTCATCATCAAAAAGCGATTCCAAAATGGAGTTTGCCAGCCAATGCCTAGGTGCTAAGTGCGGAACCAATTTCATTTTTGTTGTAAACAAGCTGAATATCAACTTACAAAAGCTCAAACAGTCATCTGTTCAGAAAAAGCTAATTACATGTATATATAAACTAATGGCAAAGCTCATTCAGGAAAAATGATCTGTCGAATGAAAGAAATCAATAACAAGTATTAAAAACTACTAATGAAAATCTATGAGAAGCTTTTCAAATTTCTACGTCCAAATCAACCAGTAAAGTGCTACATCAACAGTTTAAAGAGACAAGGAACAAGAAATGAATGGCTACTGTCATACTAAATGAAATGATGAAAGCAAATCAAAAACAGAAATCATCCATGGTTAAAATTCTGAGAGAAAATGATAGACAAAGTGTGTCAAAACGAACAATATTTATCAGAGAAAAATGGACAGAAACTGCAAATAAAAAACACAAGAAGCCAACAAAAAACATAAAACTATCAAAGATTGTTGTTCAGAGTAACATGGACTGCAAAAGAATATAAAAAAAAACAGACTAAAAAGGAGAGAATTTCCGAAAAGCACTCGTTAATTACATTAGAAACAATCAAGCCCGGTTCTTTGGTCTTGTAATTTACAAAAGATAATTGAAAATATTTGATGATATCTGATAAGATAGAAGGTAAAAGATTCAGAAGTCGACTACAAACCGCCTTTATACAAAGTTTCAAAAAACGGTTAGACATCGACATGTTCCAAAGATTGTTTAGTGGTGTACAAACAGAAGAAGATTGCATTTCCTGATCACAAACGTCTAGAATGGGCATGGAAACCAACGAAAGAAAAAACACCTAAGATATAATAATGTATGACTGAGAAAGAAATTCACAACTTAGGAATGAAAATAAAAGGTTTCATTTATAGCGTTAACTTGCGTTTATTACTAGTAAAAATCTGTGTTTCTTGATCATCACTGTATCTCTTAAATACATGATTAGCCTATCGTCAACAAAGTTATTTATCAGTTATTGCTTGTCGCTATCTTTAAACTTCCATAAATGCTACGTTTCCAAGAAAATGGCAGGTTTTTAAAAACTCACAAAGCCCTTCTTGTCATCTTGAATTTTGGTAACCCTAACATCATCACTTGTGCTATTATTCGAACACTATCCCATGCCCACTGTGTAATAGGTATTGAATAAAAGAAATATTACTTTTAGATGTACCAAACTATTTCAAAAACCATTTCTTTTAATACAGCCACGATAACTTTAGTGTAAAAGAGTACTATAAATGTAAATACGTAAAGTTCCAGAAGAAACCCTTGTGGTACACCAAACACGACATACCTTTATTGCTCTAACAAAAAATCCACTGTCCTAAATAAGACAATGCGAGTTAGCAGTAGTCGAGAAAGTCATTTCCATCTATTTGAATATCTTTTACTAATTTGGTTGAATAAGAGATGGAAAATAAAGCGTGATTTACCAAGAATATTTCAAGACCATATACCTCTGCTGTTCAGTGTATCAGTTCAGTGCTTTGTCAATTGGCAGGCTAGTAGCATCTGTTCTTCCTACTCTTCTTTGTCTTCGGCATTATTCTTCATTTTATTTTATACGCTATCTAGTGATTTTATTTACCCAAACAATGTTATCCATGTCTAACACACTGTAATATTTTTTCTTGCTAACAAAACAGTTACAGTTGATATGTTGACGTATATCAACAAATAAGTCATTTAATCAACAAGTTATTTGATGAGATGTTGAACAAAACAATTGAAAAGCACTAAATACAGATAAATGTTGCCTTTTTATGTAATTCAGAATTATCTTTTTTATTTTATCATTTTCTATTGAATTGATAATAATCGTACACATCATCATCTATTAACTCTTACACTTTGTATTTAATTTTACTTTGTTATTTTTAGATTATTTCATCTTTTAATTTTCTAAATTTCAGATAAAGTATTTACTTTCTTGTGTTCCTCCTTTTTGGTAAAGAAGCATTTACACAAACCCAATGAATAAGTAAAACCTCCCTTTATGTATAAATACCTTCATTGAATAATGCCAAAGACAGAGCTTGATACAAAGATTCGTAGAGCGAAGTTATATATATATATATATACTCAATCTGCAGACAGTACCGTTTCGCCCTTTGTGGGCTCATCAGTGCAGGACAGAGCTTCTGAGACATAACTCTCTGGCCATATTGCCGGAGCAAACACTGTATATATATATATATATATACATATATTTGGAATTATAATATGTTTAAAAGTACATTTCATGCATCTCGCTTTATATAAGGAAGTTTTTCATTTTTAAAATGCTTTCACGGAATTTCACGGAATCTTCATACCCAAATAAATCAATAGTTACGTGACTTTTTAAATATTGTATTTGAAAACATNGGCTATAAATGTACTTAATGAAACTGTTATCACACGCTTATTGAAAGTACATGTTTATTTAATGAATAGTAATGAATACGTTAATGTATTTGTCAACAGTATGTGGTACTGTGGTAAGCTCGTGGTTAGACCCAACAGTTGGTATGGGGACCAGTTGGCTGGGGACCATTAACCACCGAACCATATATATATATATATATGTATAAGATATGATAAGTTGGAAAGAATCAAAAAACTACTGGTGTAGTTTTTTGATTCTTTCCAACTTATCATATCTTATATTACGCTCTGCATTTATGTATTGAGCACTTTAATACGGATAACCGAATCGAAAGCTTTATATATATATATATATATATATATATATATATATATATATATATATATATATATATACTCAATCTGCAGACAGTACCGTTTCGCCCTTTGTGGGCTCATCAGTGCAGGACAGAGCTTCTGAGACATAACTCTCTGGCCATATTGCCGGAGCAAACACTGTATATATATATATATATATACATATATTTGGAATTATAATATGTTTAAAAGTACATTTCATGCATCTCGCTTTATATAAGGAAGTTTTTCATTTTTAAAATGCTTTCACGGAATTTCACGGAATCTTCATACCCAAATAAATCAATAGTTACGTGACTTTTTAAATATTGTATTTGAAAACATGAAATTTATTGGAATTTTTCTCTATTTCATTCTTTATTTGAAATATTAAAGTATCTCTACTTAAGGCAACACTTCTAAAAATATGGCATTACATCTACTATCTTGTAAATTTAGTTGGAATGATATATTCAACTTTCAGTATTCTCGTCCCCATTAATTTTACTGTAATACTGTTTTTAATACTTTGTTCAAGTTACTTATAAAGTTTCAGCAAGTATTCTCTCCTTCTGACACTAAGAAAAGTTGTATTTATGTCGACTGTTACTAGCCAATCTTTGCGAAATACAAAGCTTTGGTGCATATGTTCGAGATTTTTCCTGATCCCGCTGCCAAAATTTATTATGCAAAACGTATTGTACTGTACCGGTTTATACCGATTCGTTTTAATAGTAGCCATGTCTTTCAACGATAATCCTTACCTTCAAAACACAAGCCTAAAATACTGAATCCTTTGCTTTTTCTTCTAGTAAAATCACGTTTGTTTTCAGTTCTCTCTTCGGCACAGCGGTGCAGCCTGTGCATCCTTCTCCTCGAAGCAAATATCCAACCCACACACACATACACACACACATACACACACATATATATATACATTGTATATATATACAATGTATAAAATATATGTAGTTTCGTCTGCATGCATTTGTTTTGCTATCCTACAGCTGGTGGTGCTGATTGAAACATGTAAATGTTTCCATTCCATACATTGATACCCATCAATCTTCAATAGTTTTTAACAAAATAATGCGTTGCATTGCTGGCCATGCTCATACTCTAAAGCCAGAGGTTTCTTGGTAGGCCAGAGTACTCGAACCACAACAAGAGCATTGAGCGTCGCATAGTCGCTAAAGACACCGTCAAAATTCAAGAGAGCTCAACAATACAACAGTGGAATAGCAAATATAGTACATATAGTGTATATATCTATAAAGAGTGAGAAAGAGAGATTGATGATATTGTTCCTTATGCGGCTATGCAACGCTCACTGCTGTTGTGGTGGTTTAATGACTGTGACAAAGCACCATCTTTAACTTGTAAATGTGTGAATGACCATAATTATCCAATGTGGTTGTCTTTATGCCAACTGATGGTAGTCTATCAATGGATTGTACACATTCAAATGCTTCAAGCTGCACCAACAAGCTGTTAAATAGTGAGGTTGTCATAACAAACATATAAATACATAAGGTAAAATACGAAAAATAAGAACTATAACTGTAACTAATAGTTTAACGATATTNGAGAGATTGATGATATTGTTCCTTATGCGGCTATGCAACGCTCACTGCTGTTGTGGTGGTTTAATGACTGTGACAAAGCACCATCTTTAACTTGTAAATTGTGAATGACCATAATTATCCAATGTGGTTGTCTTTATGCCAACTGATGGTAGTCTATCAATGGATTGTACACATTCAAATGCTTCAAGCTGCACCAACAAGCTGTTAAATAGTGAGGTTGTCATAACAAACATATAAATACATAAGGTAAAATACGAAAAATAAGAACTATAACTGTAACTAATAGTTTAACGATATTTCGATCATCAAGCATATATATATATATATATATATATATATACATTGTTTAAGTAACATAAAATTGAGAGATTGGGACTGGGTTTTTTTTCTTTCTTTGCTTTGCTTTTTGTTGTTTCTTAGGATGTTGTTGGGAGTTATTTGTTCACTCCTAACAGGTATTCAAGCAACCAGCTACCAAATTATCTTTGTCTTGGATTAAAAGAGGGGAAAAGGATGAGAAATAATAGAAAATTTAAAAAAGGAAGATCAAACTTAGACTGAAATCAACAAGGAAGAAAATTGTTTGACAATTTTGAAGTGCAAGGAAAGAAATTACTTTAATACCAAGACTTTGAGCAAACTGGTAACGACGTAATGAGAACTTCTAACAATATGTGTGGATCGTTTGAAATCTATCAAGGAAGGAAGAAGAGAAGAAACTTCCTTGAAACATATATACAGTACTGTGTATGTAATTTGGAAGGCCTTGTTGTGTTGAGTATTGGGGATTATTTCCATCTTTTGAGCCATCTGTCGTCATTCATTAACTAGTTTTATCAATGGAACAAATTCTCCTGTTGGCATACTCATCTATTCATCACCATATAAAGTTTCTCTGTATTTTCAACCAAGTTGGTTATCGGAATACATCTTAGCATGGTTTTGAGTTCTTTATCACGAGGAAACCATAAATCCATATTTATCCTTTCATCTAACAAATGCTGGTAATTGTTGCTGGTCAAAACTTCCAAAGTCTTGTCGATTCCTGTGTCAGACTTGACACGAATTTATGGCATTCTTCAACCCATAATAGACATCCCATTTATGACTTGAAGCATTCTCTTTGAGCTGATGACTTGTTGAGTTGTCAAATTATCCACGAATAACAAAAAGCGGTTTAAATCTGTCACTATAAGTTTCAGTGTTGTATTTACCCTTTCGTGTCATAAGACATCAATGTCTAAAACGCAAGTATCTTTATTGGTTTTTTCCACTCGTTTTTCTTTCACCCTGAAGATAATTGCAAGCCTTGATTGTCCAACATCACCATGAATGGAAACTTGCAAGGTGCATTGCCTCTTGTCAATTCCTAATGCTAATTGCATAATCCATGTTTGTGTATGCAGTTCCAGAATTGGATTAGTTCAGACGTTCTCTTTCAAGTTACAGTAAAGACTAATGCTGTCTGATCAAGGTTAAAGCACTGAGGTGGTAGAAAATGCCCCAACGTACCGTGGCACGAATTCAGACAAGCAGCAGCTTGAATGAATCATTGTCTCGTTAAACGGTGCCATTTCATTAAGTCATGCCTGAAAGCTTTCCTTGTCTTACTTCAACTTCTTTATTTTAAAGGCATTTCGGGATCATGTCTCTTTACTAATATTGCAATGAAATGTTTTTTATCAACTGTCGAATCAGATCCAGTTTTTTAAGGCTGAGTAGGAAGTATTTTTCTTTAAAGCCAGATACAGTTAACCTTCAGCCCTTTTGTTCAATCAAGTCTCAGTTCATTTCACAATAATCTCTATAAGTTTGTTTACGTTTTCTCTTCTCTCTGTTTCTAAAAGTATCTATTTTTTTAGTTTTTGAAGAAATGTTTTCCTGTTCTCTAAATTATTTTTTGAAATTAAGGATTTAGCAGCTATCATTTTCTCGTAAAAAAGTTTTTCTACACCTAAGCACTGATTATTAAGAAGATTCTTTTTGTAAAAGGAGCACCCGAAAAAGTTGATAGCTTCCTCGTCTTTGACTTCATTTGGAATATCAACTTCTTCATGCTTAATATATTTTGTAACTCAAAAGAAACCTCATTTATTTCTGTAAACAAACCACAGAACTTAGTAAAACTGTTTTTCGTTTCTTTTAAAGTATCTAGCGACAGTGACAGAGATGCTGCTGATTGTTTGGCTTTTTTTAATTTGAGAAGGGTGGTTAGGAAAGACTGTTAAGTAGTCTTATGTTCCAACTTGGATCTCCTGTCACCGTTGAGAGAGACGTAACAAGATTTTAATGACGTTACCTCCAAGAACAGTGTTTTTTTATAATTTCCTTCGATTTAGGAATTAGGAATTGGATTTAGGAATATAAAATCTAATCTAAGCTTTTTGAGCGACTTTTTAACGTGCGAATCACGCTTGTCTTAAGATAGGTAGGAAATAAAACTGACAGTGAAATTTAGTCTGGCTTTTACTTTTAATCAATTCTTAAATTAAGAAAAACTCGGTTTTCATTATTCTTATTATATTTATTGTTATAAAAAGATGTATAAACTTGAAAAAGGATAAAATAACGGGTTTTTGAAGAAAATTCTTTATTTTTTGTAAAGGCTTCCCAAAATCACCGATTGAGTAGCATTTGACACAGAATTAGCTTCAATTCACTACAGGATGCACTGGGGAAAACATAGTTCTTCTTACTGAATACTCAATAAATTCCTTTAGGCCTACTATAATATTCGAGCTAGCATCATCTACACTGCTCGAATGAAGAGACATTAAGGCACACTCTGTGGTTCAAGGTGTTTGGTGTCACTGTTCTGCAGCTACGTTTTAGCCCAAAACAATGAAGACTTACTCGCTTGCAGGATATAATGGCCGTCAAGACGAAACATGAACTTAAAAATTTTGACAGGAGATCATGCTATTGATTCTTGAATGGCAATATACATTTTACAAATTTGAAAGAGGGTCGACTGTAATGATCTGATGGGTGGAGGAATGACCATCCTGAGCTGGACCACTCCAGATTAAAGTCGAGATTCCTCCACTCAATATGTTTTTTCCACCTCCAACCAGATGTACCTCTTATTAATGCCTAAAGCTTATTTACGTCTTGAAGTATGGTAGCTAAGACAGTAACCAAAATGGTATTCCAATTTTTTTGTTCTATCACCCATTAACATATATATGCCTAAAATATAGCTATATTCTTGAAAAGCAAGTCTTGATTGCCTAAGCAATCGAATGGATCTTGATGGATTCCTTTAATGCTTCCAGGGAAGGGTGTTTGAAACGCCTTTCCCCAACATGCACACAGTGCTTTGTGCATTGTTGATAATAAAAGCGCACCTTCGACGTACGAGGTCACTTTCTCTTTTGTGACACCTACTTGACTCAAATGGGCAGTGCATGAGTCTAACCCAAAATAGGACATTGCATTTTCGGCTTTGACTGATGCAACACTCACTGAGATAGAATTCTTTCAAGAATGCAGAAAAGGTAAGTCATGGGTGGTCAGTTGGAAGCTTCATTTATTAGCTCCTTTTTTTCGGACTATGTCTTGAGAGGTTTCATCTCAAACAGAGTGAAGTTTTACGATCAAACATGTGAATGGGATCAACCTGGCTTTCAGGTTGCCATGGCGACATCCTGCCAAATGAGCAACGACAACAACATCTGTTGCCATTTTTTTTCAAAACAAATGGTTGCCATCATGTGCAGAGAGCAATAAAGGATCGCTTGCAAATCATCATGGATGGAATACAATTCATAGAACCAACACGACTCTACAATTTACTAAATCAGGTATTCGTTTTGCTTTATCATGATGGGACTTTAATTTTATTTGAAATACCAAGGCGCTCTGATATACCGAAGTACGGGACAGCTTTGATTCAGTTTAACCTTTCATCCATGGGGCAAGGTTATGGATGGATGAGATCATGGCCCCTGGGCCTAATACATGTTCATTATGTATTAAATGTATCAATTAATGTAACACTTTTTCAATAAATGTTTAAGTTTCGTATCCTACTTTTTTTTCACCAGGTGACCAGGTTCGAAAAATACTGCTCTAAATGCATGAAAACTGACCTTTGCCTTACCCCTAACGTTAGTTTTCATCCGTTTTGTGCATTCTAATTTAGCTGGTGTGGTTTATAGATTATATATATATATATATGGTTATATTAAATGATATAATATTACCACCCACTACTTTACCAGAGTAGATCATAGAAGACACATTAAGTCCAGGGGGTCAAAATTAAAACTCGTTTTACCCAATGTTGTTTACCATCGCAATTCCTCTAAAGTGTTTCTTTAGTTAACAGCTAATTTAATCTGGACCCGGTGCCATAAAAATGTGAGAATGGTACAAGTAGAAAATATTGTCAAACCATACTGCATTGAAACTGCAAAAGAGTTCACCCACAAAAACTTATATTTTCAGAATATTTTCACGCGTGCAGGTGTTACCGGGGGCGTAGTGGTCTTTTATCTACATTGTTTTTAGGTTTTGATAAACAACTTGAATTATAGAACAGGTGGGTATGCATTAAAATAATACGAAGCTTTGCTCATTTGTGGGCTCAATAAATCTAACTCGTAACCTACACTTTCAAAGCGAAGCTCCTGTTACTTTACTGTTAAGTAATTTTGTACGTCTGGATCATATAAAGATTACAATGATTCATCGATAAATACAAATCTTGTAGAAATAATGTGAACGGGTCTTTTTTCCTCGTCTGTTTTTTTATTGTTTGTTGTCAAAGGTCTAGAAGGTTAATATCTGGTGATCTGTCTTGCTTTGTGGCAACAAACAACAGATAATTAATGAGGTAGTTTTGATTTAACATTTTATACTAACAAAATCCTAGAAATAAGGTAACATAGATGGAAAGGATGCTAATCCAGTTCAGTGGACACATTTTTCACTTTTCTGCAATAGCCAAAATGGTACTTGTAGCAATTAACTGACAGTGTGCACTGCCCAAGTCTGATTACAAGTAGGTTTTGTGTATGTGAAAATCCTGTAATCTATTGCAATGCATAACATTGAAAGATATTCGATGGTATGACCACATTGCAAACAATGACCTCTGAAGACTCAACCATATTCTTATTCTTATTCTTCTATCTGTTTAAAACATCATGGTTTACTTGTTCATAGGTCTGATAATATCTGACAGTCTGTAGGCAGCATCTATATTTGACATGATTTTGTGGATCAACTGTGTCCATCTTCCATGCCTTGCTATCTTGTGTCTCTGTCTGAATCCATGCCCTTTTTTTTGGCTGACTAGCTTTCTTGCAGTTACTAACCACTACTTTTTACATTTATTCATCAAAGAATTCCTTCTTTCAACATGGCCAAACCAACAGATTCACTCTCAGGAGCTTGTCAGGTTTTGGGATGTGAAGTTCTCTCAGGAAGGGGTGTCATGCAATGTACTGGGCTTGTCCAAGTTTGACATTGCACATCCATCTGATCATTCACTACCATACAAGAGTACACTACTGGCACAGCTGCTATATACTCTATCCCTGGTGGCTGAGGGTACAGTTCTTGATATTAATATAGGTAGCTATTTTTGAAACTTCTTCCAAGAAGACTTCACTTTGACTGTTGAACTAAGTTTCCTGCCACCCCCAGTACTTAACATACCCCCAAATAACAGAAGAGTCTACTACTTTCAGTGTGTTTCCATCAACTACCACCTCATTGTATGGGTGGCCTTCAGGTGGCTGTGACAGTTCCAGACATCTCTTGCACTTGTAGTTTGCATCCAGAGTCAATCTTCCTTTCAGACTGCTACAGTTTTTGTGCAGCCATTGAGAGCATGAATGACATAGTATATAATTGGATCTCACACCATATCTACACATGGCACAAGGATATTTACCTGAATCTTTTAAAGAATGTAGGTCAGGACCACTGACCATCACCTTTGTTTTTGATAGATTTACTCTCAATCCTTTAGCTTCCAGTTCATTTTCCCATGCTTTCAACTTCACCTGCAGTTGCTTAAGAGATTCTGTTATGATGACCAAATCATCTGCATACAAAAGTTCCCATGGGCACCCTGTATGGAACTCTCTGGAAAAGGACTTAAGCATAATGATGGACAACAGGAGACTGAGCACCGAACCCTGATAAACTCCATCTTTGGCACTGAAGTCATCACTGTATGAGTTGTCCACCCATACTCTACTCTTTGCATTGTCGTACATGCTTTGTACTAATTGGATGGGCCATTCCTCTCCTCCAGCTTTCCACATTCCCCACCATGGTACATCCCTAGGGCCTCTGCCAAAGGCCTCTTCTAAGTCAACAAATGTTATGTAGAGTCTTTTGTCAGCACCAACATACTTTTCCTGCAATTGACTTAAGATGAAGATGGCATCAGTTGTGCTTCTACCAGGTATGAAACCAAACTGCATTTTATTGATGGCCACTTCCTGTCTGATAATGCTGTCAGTCATTCATTCCCAAATTTTCATTGTTTGTTCCAAACGCTTCAGGCTGCCATAATTACCTCTTATATGAGCATCACCTTGCCTTTAAAGCAGTTCACATTGAAAGCTCTCTTTCCAGCTCATCAGGATATGCTCTTCTTTGATGGTGGCATTTGTTAGGTCTGCTATGATATTTACTGACAATAGTGCTTAATTAAGACACCAATACTGATGGCTTGGGCATGTCCATTGAAAGGAGAGAAAATACATTCCGTGGTGGTACTTTGAATAGAATCTATATAGAAAGACAAAAGAGATTCACTCATAAAAGAGGTGGAGACAGTATGTTCTCAAAGGTCTGATCCATAAAGGACAACACTACAGAACAATACAAGACCTTGCCTTCTATCATCAGCAGTGAAAATTATGTGTGAAGAGGTATAGTTCGGGCTAAGCAAAAACAGTATAGGTAAGGATAGAAGAGCAAAGTATAGAAAGCTCTTAATGAAAATATATTAAGATGCTAATCCATAAAGAGAGTTTCAAACGGAACATACTCCTACATGAATCAGATAAATTAAAGGCAAGATCAGAAAAAAGTAATTGGAGGCCCATCACTGTTTTTCATGTCATAGATAAAAATGTTCTTTGTTAGTTGCAAGTAACTTAGTTGTGAACTTGTTAAGTTATGAATATGGGATAATTGGAGCAGGATTTTGACTTTCACTATATAAAATATCAGTCTATGTAATAGGAATCGCAAAACCTATTAAAGATACTTTTGAGGAAAGAGAGAGGGGTATGAATAATTTGAATGTTTCAAAAGAAGTATTTATTTTGCTTTTACAGGCTTTTAACTATCCATCATTAAGTGACCCAAAGTATCTTCTTTTATTAGGTATGTATTATTGTCTTATTATTGTTGTCATAGTTTCAACTATCTTTTTATTAGGTTTGTATCAATTACTTTACACCTCTTTGAGAGCCACATTAGAAATCAGCATAACTATTAATGCTTTAAGTGATTTCCTCTGTAAGTTTGATAATTTTGTATACATTTATGATCTTTACCCAGTAAATTCATAAACATTCAAGAAAATAATTTTCTTCTATTATCTCCTAGTCAATGACATTATATAGGTCTGAAACAGACAAGCAATCACTACTAGCATTTTTAAAAGTGAACAATAAGAATGGTCTGGAAGCATTTAAGAAAGAAACTTTACTTGATGGTAACTGGTTTTATTAATAATCAGTGGAATAGCAAGTAATAGAGAAATTCAATCATATCACTATATATTTTCAACTATAGATAAGCAACATGGGGTCATCTTGCAGTATAATATAGTGCTTGATTTAGCCAGGGAAGAAAGTCTAGCACAAGATAATTAGATAAAACATTGTTTTTGAGTGTTTTATTATTTTTTGACCAGAATAATATAAGCAACTAGTTACCCATTCACTTTCTTACTTTACTTTCTCTTTTTATTGTCTTCTTTCCCCTTGTGGGGTTTGACAGGTTATGAGGTATTTCTGCCACTCTGACATCATCCCCACTGGCACCTATAAATCTTATGTCCTCAGCTACAGTTGTTCTTCTGCTGTTTCTGAGTCTCCCAGGTGGGTTTTCTCCCAGCTACAGTCAGATTAAGTACCTTTCCAAGAAAGGTTTACTCACATCTCTTGCATGACCAAACCACTTTAGTCATCTTCCTCTTAATAATCTCACCAAGGGATCCACTTCACATCTGCAGGCCACTTCAACACTGCTAACTCCATCTTGCCTCCTCATGCCTGCTACATGTTGTGATATTCTTCTGTCACAACTTGTCAGCACTGCCTCCAATCTCTTTGTCATTGGCCACCCATCAGTGCCATAGAGCATGACTGACCTAATACAAGAATCATAAACTTTGCCTCTATTTCAGAGTGGTGTCCTTTTATTTATGAAGAGTCCAGCTATCTCTCTCCACTTCTTATTTACTGTTCAGTAGGTCAACCAGGTAGTAGAACTCCATAACTTTTTCCACAACGTTGGCTTCTATGGCAAAATCATCTGCTTCTACTGGAAGTTCATTTTGTCTCTTTCATGCTGGGCAGCAAAATTTCTCATCTCCAGCTAATCTTCTCAAGCCTGAACATCTTTTATGACAATACACCATACACAGGACTGAGTTCTGGATGGCACCTCTACCACATACTCCACAAAGGAATCTGCCAGACCTGATGATTTTACTTTTTTGTCCTGTAACTGTTAGTTCCATTTTTCTGGTGTTTACATTTAAATCTCTCTTGGCCAATGATGCTTCCCACTGTATAAACATCAGCACTGCCTCTTCTTTGGTCTCTGTGGTAAACACCAGGTCGTCTGCATATAGCAGCTCCCAGATGTTCCCTCCTCTGCACTTTGTGGTCTCCTCTTTCTTAACAAGGGTCAATAATAGGGCAGTCAGAGCTGACCCTTCATGTATTTCTACTCAGATAGGAAACAGTGCAGGTTCTCCACCATCTCTCCTCACTCTTGATCCCATGTTATCATCTAACTTTATCATCAGCTCCACCAGATATTCGGACACTAATTGTCTTTTCAGAGTCTGGTTGCCTTTCTTGGTATCTGATCAAATACCTTTTCCAGGCCAATGAACACATGGTACAGCTTCCTTTTCATTCTTAAATATTTCTCTTGCAGCTGCCAAATGACAAAAGTAGCATGTTATGTTGACCTTTCCACATGGAAATCAAATTGGGTGATTCCTGACCTTTGCCCCGTTTTTGGTAAAGGTCTGTAGTCTATTCACTGTATTGATTGAGAGCTCCAAGGGTAACGTTGACAGTAGACACCTGTACTGTAGATAAATTCATACAAAGGTAAGCACCTTTTGATTGATTGTGGTAAATACTCCTTGTTGACATAAGTAAACACTTGACATTAATGAAGGTAAACATTTCATGTTGACAGAGGTAAACACCTTGATGTTGGCTAATGGTAGGTGTTTGAATCAACGATGTAGTTTGAGAATTCATACCTCCTCTGAATCCCATCGGTACGAAGTGTTATGTGATTCATCTGAAATGATGGGACGCTTCTTATTCACTGCACCTTTGATTTCACTAGTTAGCTTTGTCATTTTGATTTACACATTGGGATCTCTTCAATGTCTTGCCTCATCCAACCAGACAAGCGTCTTGGTTATCTTTTCTTCAGGTATCTTGCCAGGGTCCAGATCCTCCTGCCAAATATAACCCTGGAAGCACCAGTCACTTTCTTTCAAATTTATTAAATTGTATGACTTTTGTACGTCGTTATAGAAGGCTATCATGTGCATCATCCATCTAATGAAAATCTCTTGAAATTTGTTTATGCTGTAACTGCCCTTAGCTGACAAATCGTTTAAGCTGAATCCACTGCTGTTCATCTGTGAAGCATCAAAGAAAACTCGATAGGGTATACTGACTGATGACTCTTTCCACACAGCGCACCAATATATAAAATTCTGAATGGCGTGTTTATTGAACATCTTTTGTTGTGCTTCATTGACGTTTCGCAAGTATTCAACATAACGACGAAGTGCCTGAAGCTTCAATTTAGATTTGATGATATCTTCCTTCTCTTTGGAATTTCGACTTAGTTTTTGTAACTGCTGATTAAACACTTTAATTGCAATTTCTTTATTCGGAACTAACTATGTAGATGGGTGACGTATAAACGGAAGAGTTGCACTACTGTTATACCATTAATGGCATTTACCTCAATAAGCTTATTGACCACTTCCTGTTTAACTTCTTCCTTTATGCTTAGCTCTTCAACTCTGTCAAGATATTTACAAATTTTGAACAATCTGCACTTCACACAACTGCAAGTTATGCTGCAACAGGTATCTACAACTAGTGTGAATAACTTGAAGCGTCTCATATTGAGGGATCTTCAATTAGTTAATCATTAAGAAGATTCGTATCATCACGTTTGAAGCCTATCATGCTGATATCTGGGTTCGCTTGAAAACCGCTGTTGTAGAGTTGAAGTTGCCTCAAGAAGAAACTTGTTTGCTCTTGAGTTGCAATGTTGTAATAGCTTTCAATTGCGGAGAATACTTCGTGCCGTCCACCGACAACACCGTATGCACCCTCAGAATTCTGGAAGACAGATTCGTAAATTCTTAATTCACTGGGGAGTTGAAACTTGGGTTTTGAGTCGTAACGTAAATACTTTACACCAATCATAAAATCAACGCCACTAAATTTTGGCAACTTTGGAAGGGTCGAAGGATACCATGTTGAGCTTTGTAGACATCATGAATATCGTCTTTCACTTTTCCATTCAATAGATAATTACGGAATGTTCCCATGATTCGTTGCAAGCAAATGCCTGTCATTATGATATCTTTATTGCTTGATGTTGGAAGCCGTACTGTGTAGATACCATGTTGGCTCTGAGTACTTCACGATGGTTGATGGGTCCAGCATACACACATCTGGCACTGTGACCCATATGTACAACTGCAGAATGTCGAGATACAAAGTCGGAACATCCACTATCGTAGAAGATCGTATAATTCTGCTTATCAATATTAATTGTTTGTAGCTGATAGATAACTTTATTGATGACTGTGTCCTTGACATCGTCTTTTGTAGCTGGAAGTTTCTTCTGACGTGCTCCATATGACGAGTAGAATATTAGACTAATGTAATTTGCATGCACAGGAAGATTCACAGATTTATGATACAAGATGGAACTTGCTTTGTGGTCGTCACATACAAGCACGCGCTTCTTCAATTGGTATCTGTTATGGCTTGGATGCTTATATACAAATTCTTTTTGGCATTTCCTATCGCGGTGTCTCTCTTGTAATGGTGAAGCATGTGGATACAAACATTGAAAGTGCGGTTTCTTTGAGCGCAGCGCGATGAATCGTTGCTTTGGTGTCATCTCAGCGAATAACTTGCAAGTGAAATATTGTGTAGCTTTTGTACTGCTTGAACCAGCTGTTGTTGTAACATCGTCTGTACATCCACATATTGCACATATCAGATTAGGAGAAGCGCTGTAAGCTGTTTCTTCAGTCGGTTGGTCTTCATCACTGTTGTCACTTTTCACATGGTGCACCTTCTTTGTACTGGACGACGCTTTTCAATCTCCTTTTCGTTCTGTGTTGGTGGACTTTTGCCATACCCATGCCTTTTGTTGCTGAATGTTGAGATCTCGCTCCAGAAACTTGATAATCTTTTGCCACAACTGCGCATCGTCCACATGACTTTAATCGTAGATAGAAGATAACTACCTTGTAATACGCGAGTCGTCCATTACTATATGAATTTGCTTCAATGCGTCATTGTTGTAGAGCTTTCCTTGAATATCGTGTTTGGTACACAGAAGTATGAAGTCTTTCATCACATTAATAAGTCTACCAATATCTTCAACAACTTTCTCGCTATCTTTTGACTTCCAAAATGCATATAACTTGTTGAAATCTCTCATCTTCCTAGCAAGCATAATTTTAAGGTCACCTTACGGTGTTTTTAGCCTTTTCCAGATTTCGTCAATACATTCTAGTGACTTTACCAAAGATAGGAGAGCTTCTTCAAGAAAATTGTTCTTCAGGTAATCGGACATTACTCGTGTAGGAACAGTTTTGGAATTAAGTTTTTCGAAATTTGTCTGAAACGTGTAAATGTCTATTTTGGAATCGTAGCCTCATTGACATCTTAATGTTCAATTAGCTTTCTTGAAATAATTTCGTTTTATTAATTTCGCGATACTCAATCTCTCTTTTCACTTCCTTTCATTGCCACCAAAGTTTGTGCAGCCCTGGTTTCTATATCTTACCTCCTCGAGACAACATATCAACTTTCCATTCAGCCAGAATGGGTACTAACTACTTGTCTGCTTCTTCCAATCAGTGACCCAACATGTATGCTGCAGACCTTGATCTCACTGCTGCCTTCTCTCACGTCTGCACACTCACTTCACCTTTAGATTCTTTACACTCTCTGCCCATCCAAGGGCTGCCAAGGACTGGGGTCATTTATTTTTGAGGGATTTCATTGAGTTTTCAAGCAAAGATTTTTACATCCCGGATGCTGTTCCTGATGGATATCTCTTCCTAATTATTTAAACTTGGAAATGGCACAGAACCAGGCTGCCTTGCCTAACCCTGTGGCTGGGTCAATTTGTTATCCAATAAGTGGCTCGTTAATCCATGGTATTATTGGGTTCAAGGCCTCCAAATGTTTTCCTAGTCATGTTTAATGTACTCAAACTGCACTGAATTTTAGGACATTTTAATCTTTTTTTTGGACATGTATGTTTCTTGCATAAATTGTCTTGACAATTCCCTAAGTAATATTTCTAACATTGTATATTTAAGCTCATTTGTTTCAGTCATCATCATCATCATCATTTTCATATTAATGTCATCTTTTTCATTTTCTATGGGGTTGGATGGTCAGTAATTTTATATCAAGTTTCTGAGTCTATCCATGCACCATTCTTTGGAATTCCAATCTCCCATAAATCTTCCTCAACACATCGTTTCGATAAGTTTTATTAATCGACCAGTCAGTGCATTTCTAGCAATTTTGATATTTTTAATACCACCAAGTGGTCCTTCATCAACTCTTCTTTTCACATGTCTGAATGTCTGGTTGATATGACTTGTTGAATTCCTTTTAGTTGGTAGATCCTTCTAATTTCTGCACTACTGATTCAATCTTTTAAAAGGTAGCCAACCATGTATCCAAGCCTTCATTTCTTGCAGTGACTGTTAAAAACGTAACCTTTGATTTTCTTAATGAATGTTAATGTGACAGTTTTTTACATTTAATTGTTTTCAATGAGAGAGAATCATATTTTGGCGTAATGATGTTTTAATACCAAACAGTAGTTACTCTTTGGTTTAAAATTTCCATATTTATTCATGTCAGTATCATTGATTTTAGATTTGAGGCAAGAGCATGAATATGAAGAAAGCCATATTGTTACTGCAAGACTAGTTGTAAAGGTATTTATTGAAGGGTGTTTTTTTTGTTATTGTTTAACTAGGAAATCTAGATCATTATTATTATATTTATCATTTTCATTGTTAACTGTACCATTATCACTATCCTAATAATCATAATGGTTCACATTATGTCCATATTCATCACCCTTTTTAACTATCACTGCACCAAGTATTGCCATTATCATCCTTTCCATCATTGTTATCATCATAGCGTCACTATCCACATCACGTTCACCTTCACCACTTTTGTGAACACTGTTGGTGAGCCATCAGTACTACTATCACCACTATCAGTTGTTACAGTCACCATGACTACTGGCACTATCATCATCATTATGACCCTGATTGTTCAAAGTATGTTTAGCACCATTTTTTTAATTGTTGGCAACCTTCAGTCTTGTTGACTATGGTAAAGCGCCTGGATAATATTATTTGGAACATCGTCTTAAGTGGCTGAATAAGCCGATCCACCATTAATAATAATAATAATAATAATAATAATAATAATAATAATAATAATAATAATAATTACTTTTGTGTTCATTATCTTTAACCGCATCACTGTTAATGATAATGAACACAGAAAACAGCTTTACCATCTCAAAAACTGGACCCATTTATGTGGAACACTTTTGGTTAACGCATACTTGAACATTCACTTTACCTCCTCTACCTGTCCAAGGGACCAACTAGTACGTGGCGCGTTACAATCGTTGATGACTACAACGTCTCCAAATCACATTCAAATTTTTATCAGCCCATTTACGACGTTGTAAACCCTGTGGATACTGGTATTTTACTGTTGCCAGAATATATCAGCTAGCACCCGTACTTGCTGCCATTGTTCATGATATATCTCCTTAACGTCCACGTTGACAGAATTTGCTGCATCTGCAGATATACGTTTATTAAGTAACATTCCCAGGTTCATTACTAGTGGAAATTCTGGATCGTATGACACAGGACTCTCGATCGCAAATTAACAATAGCGGTCACTTCGGGTGTTAATGCCACTAGCACCTCATGCATCAAACCTTGACCTTTCGAGCTAAGCAGTTAGAGTTGAAAATTTTACGTGTAATGCAAGTCAGCTATTTTCCACACTCCACCCATATGCGAGGAATGTTTGAAGGGGGGGGGGGAAGTATCCAGAAAATTCCTTTTTTATCCAAATAAGCTTAAAGCTTTTATTTGTCTGCTCTGAACTTCAACATCCATATCACCAATAGCAACAACAAAGTTTCTTACTCTTTTTGAAGGAAATTCTCGCACTTTCCCCTTGAGAGCGACAAGACGTCTCCCTGCGTGGGTGAATGAAGAACTTGTCATTGAGTCTTTAACCTGAGAACCCTAGACCTCCACGGGTTTTGCGAGCCACTGCCGTCTATGGGCCATAAGTGTCTACACCTACACTGCTAAAAGAAGGACCAGGTGAAATATGATCAAGTTAACAAATCTGCCATGTGTTGAATTTCAAATTCTCCACGAAGACGCCTGCAAATAACACACTTATGTGTTACTGATAACTCTAGTAGCTTGGCACCTAATATCTATATGCAGTTACTCCCGAAATTACTCTCTGTAAAATGACATCCTTGATGGTTACCGCTTTCATGGTGATGTTTGGCCAACAGTCGTGTAGTGTAACACTTTCTGGAGATGATGATAGGATTAGGCTGTTCAATAGAAAGTGCACTCTTGTTCAAACAACCGCCTACTCTCGAAAGCCCATTTTCTTCCATATAAGGGCACAAAGAAGAAGTAGAACTACTCTTATACACTGATTTTCCTTTCTGAATGCACTTTCTTTCATTCAAGAATTAATCTGACAGAAAAACATAACAAAATACACGGGATGGCTACAAAGTGAAACACTAGACTCCAACTCAATCCACTTAAATCTCCTGACAACTTTATTGAGACCCTTCATTACAAGCACGCCTTTTCCAGTGAGAAGATTTCGCAGACTTTGTCGATAGTTCTCTCGAAATTACCGTTTTGCTACAAGTGATTTTGATTTCTTTGTTATCGCCTAGTGATACAAGGGGTTATGAAACGCAAACAGAAACGGGTTCGCTGCCTATGGTATATTCATTGAGTTACTTGTCGAACTGTTGTGCAGACGTTAAACCTCTAGTACCAAGGTCTATGGGGTTTCTATCTGTATGTATATACGTCCACTGATCTGATTTACTAATATGGGGTATGTGCTGTTTCTAACATTCTTGTAAAAACGGCATGTTTTATTGTGAATATGCCCCAAAACACCTTAGCGTGACTTTATTCCGTGCGTAGGTTGACAAGTTAGCTACATAATTGTGTATATGTCTATACATACTCCTCATAATTAGATTTTATGGAAAGCTGAAGGGGCTATAAAGTTCTTAAGTCATCAGAACATGTAGCAAAGAACACAAAACTCGTATTAACTATATACTTAATCTTTTATCATTGAAAGATGAATTTTTTTACTTCTTTTACATCTTATTCCTCTGTCTTAGGCGTCAGAGTCTTAGTTCTGCCTATCAATGAATTTTTTCTTCGCTCATTTGGAAGATGACTGATTTTAAAAATTATTGAAGTAAAATAATAAACCTGAGTTACTATTTATTCATTTGCTCCAGATCATAACAGAAGGGCGTTTTCCCTGCAGGTAACACTGTTACTATAAAAGGTTGCCCCTGTAGTTCAGACTTTAATTGTAGGGCTATTCTGATGTCGTTGACAAGGTGTACTTTAACTGCAGGGCACTCCTACCGGAGAAGACCAAACTTTTACTATTCTGCGTTTTGAGTTATTAAGACAACAAACTACTAGGAAAGTTCCACGGCTTTATTTTTGAAGAATGTAGACCGTTAAAACTTGTGAAAGGCGCAGGGTACTTATTAAAACACGTGTGATTTTTATATACCACCAACACTGTTCTACAAATAGTTTTTTGTTAAGATGGTCATTGTGGTTAGTTCTGTCTCTAACTGTTGTCCATAAAGCTGGTTTCTTAAACATTTATTTCCGTTTCCGTTTTCCAGCTGAGACCCAAATTTAATTTCATAAGAGGACCAAATGGTACTTTTGGTAACTTTGAATTCGGTTGTGTTTTTTTTGCTTTGTCCTTTAATATTCAAAAGCTATTGTCATTTACTTTCTGAATCAATCCATTATTGTTTGCAAAGTAGTTATAATTACTATTTGAATGAAGGTTCATCGTTGTGTTGACGAATTCGAGATCAGTTCATAGTCAATTCTTCGTCTATTCTTCCTTGATGAAACGAAATTCGTATTAATACTGGGAAATAGACCGAGTCAACGATTTTCTTTACAATCTAAGGATTGAAATAAAATAATATAAATTCATCAATTTTTGCTGAAAGCAGCTAAAGCGATAGTACTCGCTCAAGCAGACCCGACTCGAGATCACTGGAGTGTAAATTAAAGAAAGTACTTTTAAAATAATCGTTTGCAAGTCGAATGAATGAAGCCCCATTATTATTGCAAAAAATAAGCTCTTTACTAAGTTCACAATTATTGAATCATTTGTGTGTTAGTAAGAGGTTAAATTGTCATGGCTTGTTGATCACAGGTGTGTTATTTTCTTCACAATTTCTTCCTGTTTCTTATTGCATACGCTTTCGACATCACCAAGCATGGCCGCTCAAGCTTATAACGTTAACTGCACTAAACGAACAAACGACAACATGCAATTGCCATCTTGTCGTAATTGCAAAAACTGTACAATGTTGAGTAGCAGAAGTAACAAAAAGATATCTAAAACGAGAAGATTCTGAACCTGAATCGGGAAATCTTGTAGCACAATCACCAAACTCTGTAAGATGATGGGCAAACGTGAAGTTGTAAATAACTTTTCCTGGTCTATCAGGCCAATTAAAATGAGTCAACTAGGTCATGCGATCAGCAATGAAGTAACCGAACATAAATTTGTTAGCAGTGTGATGCTTGTACAAAACATTAACAATGGAGTCAGATACTTTTTCTATAATTGAGATAGAATCAGAAGAGGGAGATGAATAGAAAACAAATAGGTAAAAAGTAGCCTGAAGAGGAGACAATTAAAAGAAGAAAAAAGTCTTATCTTTTGATTAAAGTTCTTTTATTCTAACAGGTGAAAGATCCTGTCGAACATAGATACCATGACCATAAATATGTATTGTAGAGTCAAGTCGAGACAAAGATAAATAGCCTGCAACATGAACATTCTTATTACTGACACTGTCATTAATATCAGTGAGAGAGAGAGAGAGAGAGAGAGAGAGAGAGAGAGAGAGAGAGAGAGAGAGAGAGAGTGAGTGTGTGTGTGTGAGCGAGAGAGAGAGTATAGTAGGGAGGGACAGTAATTGAAGTAGCCTGCAACATGAAAATTCGTACTACTGACACTGTCATTAATATCAGTGAGAAAGAGAAGGAGAGAGAGAGAGAGAGAGAGAGAGAGAGAGAAAGACAGAGAGAGAGAGAGAGAGAGAGAGAGAGAGAGAGAGAGAGAGAGAGAGAGAGAGAGAGAGAGAGAGAGAGAGAGAGAGAGAGAGANGGAGACAGACAGATAAAGTATAGTAGAGAGAGAAAGTGATTGAAATAGAAAGAAAAAAAAAAATTCGTACTACAGACACATTCATAAATATGAGAGAGAAAGAGAGAGAGAGAGAGAGAGAGAGAGAGAGAGAGAAAGACAGAGAGAGAGAGAGAGAGAGAGAGAGAGAGAGAAAGACAGAGAGAGGGAGAGAGACAGAGAGTTTGTGTGTGTGTGTGCTTTTTTAAGACAGCAACCTTTTCTGGGTCCCTGTAGAGCCAGTACTTCTACTTCTCGAGGCTACATTCTCGGATCTCTTGGGTTCAAAAATTCTTTTCAGCTTCTACCATTAAAGATTTACCTGGTAATAGGTGCCATTCGTTTGACTGGAACTGTCATAAAACGTTGAAAATAGAATCAATGTCCGAATCCATCACTGAAATGGAGACCATTAGCATGCAAACAACTGAGCCCAATGATGATGGGGTCCGTATTAAATGGAGTGACAGCAGAGTTTAAAACACGTTACTCCAATAAAAGAGGGTTGGTCATGAGCTGAAGCTGCCATCAGTGTTTTTATCAAAACACCGTCTTTTGGAGAATTACCAAACACAGCTAAAGGAGCTGCCGTCCCCACGAGATCAACGTAACCCCACCAGACATCAATCAGCCTTGTACTTTAAGTTCTCGGGGTTAATGTAGAATTTTATATGGTGTATAATACTATTTATTATGGTAAATATATCTCTAGGTCTAATCTAATATGTCATTCTAATGATAATCCAGTGTCTAATTTTACGTGTAATACTGTATATCATTTTATCTGTAATCTTATTTGCTGACGTATTTGAGAACAAAGTTTTGGACGTGTAAAACCCAAATTGAATCAGAAGCATCTTAGTACGAGATCTTATTTTATATTTGATAAACTTATCCAGTATTTTTTCATGAATTGACTAGGATGAAGATCAAAAGTATAATTTGCCTCAATGCATTGAAATTGATACAAAGCAACACATTGTTGTTTATGAAACAAGAACAATTACTTTGTCAGATCAGAGTAAGTAAAAAAACGGAGTATTTTATCATTTTTATTTATTTGGTACTTAGCTTACTTGACTTATCACTCTGGTGTTTGCTTAGTTATTTTGTCTAAATTAAACCTTCTTGTTTATGAATCAACAAAATGCAAATGCTAAAATGGCATCATTAAAGACTTAGAATCTAGAATAAGGTTGTTTCTGTGATTTTTATCCAATTAGTTCAATGACAATCGAAGTCAAGAGAAGGTTATTATTACATATTCTCTACTGAAAAGAAAGTTGGGGAAACAACAGTACAATTTTACAATTGATTGATAAACAAAAACAACAACAAAATAAGTTGAAAAACGATGAATGACAAATGACCAAATGCTAACTAATATTAATGACTAATGTGAATGTAAAATATATGCAATAATCAATACAACATGAAATAATAATAGTATTGAGAATATTAGTAATGATATCATAATTACTTGCATTCATATATACTTATAAAGTAAACACCTGTATACTACAGGTTAATTTTTGTAATTAACTACTATTAAGAATACTACTTGATTGTCAGCATTGCTTATGAAAATAAATAGTATTCTATTGCTAAAACTTATAAAAAATCAACTTTTAAACAATTTTTTTTAATTACTCAATTTTGATAGTTTCTTGAATATTTCCTTGTAATTCTTTTACCTGTAGCATCACCAGCGATTGCATTTGCCAATTATCTGTGGAGTAGAGGTACCAAGTATCCGGTGAATGTTTTAAAAGGTAATGATGGTTGGCACTGATCAGTTCTGTTCAGAATGTGATTAATGACTGAACGATGTTAGACTAAGATTTTCTTAGACATTTTTATGTTATTTCTTACTGTTAACTTTAATCATGTCAAATAACCTTATTTATTATGTTAGTATTCATTTTTAGGTGATTTTTATGCTAATTTTTATGCTAATTTTTATGCTAATTTGTAATGTTAATTTGTTTGAAAATTTTGAATTGATTTTCAATTTTCTGTTAATGATTTTTTTATGTTAATTTTTCTGTTACTTTTAATTTTGTTGTTACTTATAATTGTCAAGTATCTGTAGTCAATATTACTCAAGATTAAACAAGATTTTAACAAGCAAGATATAACAACATTAAGCCATGTTTATCAATCTAATTCAACTTCTAAGTACTGGTTGATACATGAAGGACATAGAGTAGTTTGTATGTAACAGAACTGGATACAAGATGGTAGACATAGTAATGATAGCATACTGGACTGAATGAGGTACGAACAGAATTAAACATGTATATATATATATATATATATATATATATATATATATATATATATATATATATATATATATAACAATAATCATTTTCTATAATTATTTTATTTTTTTTTTATTTTTTATTTTTATATTTTTTTATTTT
>RDPX01000062.1:2779378-2816041 GCA_003991215.1 Morbakka virulenta | reverse complement strand
TACATGAAGGACATAGAGTAGTTTGTATGTAACAGAATGGATAAAAGATGGTAGACATAGTAATGATAGCACACTGGACTGAATGAGGTACGAACAGAATTAAACATATATATATATATATATATATATATATATATATATATATATATATATATATATATATATATATAACAATAATCATTTCCTAATAATTATTTTAACTTTTTTGTTATTTTTTATTTATATTTTCATTTTTATTTTTCATTAATTTTTACCTTTTTAAAGGTTTAAATGTGCCACTTGTTTTAACCTTTATTCAGTATAGCAATACTTGACATTTTTTTAATCCCGCACACCATTTTTCTGACATTTATAACTATTACCATTGTCTTGCTAATAACCATCATCCTTATAATTAAAACTTTGATGATCATTAGTATGATCATGTTGTTTTATTTTCATAATGCTTATTATTCTGGTAATAATTTTTTATTCTCGTCGTTTTACATTGAAAAACCCATTATGCTGTTTCTATTTATCTTATTTGATACTCATAACTCTTATATTTGTTTGACAGTCGTAATTCACAGCAATGTTTGTTTTATTCTGTCCAGGTGGCTATCAAGAATTCAGTGCATTATATCCATTTTTGAGAACACAAACAACAATGTATACACCAAGAGTAAGTTCACTTTCTGTATTTACTCTAAGAAACTCTTTCTTGTAAGAAACAGAATATTTCATTAAGCCCCTTCCTTTAGTAAACTACACTATCTCTAAACTCCTCTTTTATAATTGCTATCTTTTAGTGAATCCTACTTTGTTTAAAGTCGATTTTCCTCTGACCGCAAACCATTTATTAATTTCACCTTCGAATCTGGGACCACATGTCAGTTCATATCACCTTTTAATAGTTCCTATCGTCTATCAACACCTCTTTCTAATATAAAACACTCTTAAAGAAATGCCAACCACTAATAAACTGTACTACTGGAAGGGACACAGCATGGCAGACTCATGGAAAAGCAGAGGCATAGTGCTAACTCAACAACTCGCCAGCGGAAATGAGCTGCCGTGGCCAATATGGAAGACCCTCAACAGACTTCGAGTTGAGCAAGGCCGATGCAAGGCCTCTCTAAAAGTGTGGAACATGAGACCCACCAGTACCTATGACTGCGGCAGTGAGCAAACCATGGCACACCTCGTGTCCTTTAGCCACGCTCCAAAGTGCACCGCCGACGATCTTGCCAATCCCAGCGACGCAGCAGTGGCCTGTGCCACTTTCTGGAGTAAAAAGATCTGAGATGATGACAGCCGCGAGACTCAACGAAGAAGAAACTGTCCCATTAAGTTTAGGAACCTTACCTTCTAGTAAACTCCACTGTCAAATAAGAATATCATTTTAATTAATGTTTCCCTTTAAAAGTTCTCCTCTCTAGACAAAACACTTTTTAATAAAAGTGACGTTGTACTCAGTGCTTTTTTTTTTTTTTAATTGCACCATCAAATAAAAAACCAATTTTAATGGAAGCATTTCTTTAATAATAATTACCCTCTAATAAACTCTGTCTTTTTCTTGACTTTCTCTTTTTGTTTTTCTGTGCCTTCTGTTCATTTTCTTTTTATTCTTTGTTTACAGGCTTTAATTTCTTACTGACATGAGTCAGTGACATAAGTTTGTCCACACCGTTTCAAATATTTGAAAATTTAGTTCAACTTATATGGCTGTAACTAACTTTGTTGTCTTTTTAATTTTTGGGGGAAGACTTTAACGTTTTTACCCAATTCCAAATGTGTTTTTCTTTTACATACATTTTATTACATTATTAATAGGCTTTTGGTGGTTGACGTATGAGTAATTTTCTTCACTTTCTTTACTCCTTCAGAAACCATAGTATCAAATCTTCTTGTCGGTGCCTCATCTTACTTATTGTTTTCACTTTTCGACCATCATAGTAACCGTTTCATGTAAAGCAGGTTCGTATCAAAGAACCAGTACAATATGCCTGTAATTTGGTTGCTTATTTGAGGGTTTTAAGGATACCAATAAGGAGTTTTTGTTGATTATATGTGATCTTTGGAAATTTTGTATTTTACTCGTGTATCTCTTATTCTTGATTGTAGGAACTTGATAATCTCTTTGTTTATCCTACTGAGATCATTCCTAAGCTGATCTACATGGGGGACTGGAAACAATCCCAAGATAAATCTATAAACAAACATCTTAAAATCAAGGCTCATGTCAATGTCACTCAAAATAAGGACCAAATGTAAGTAATGATGATTTATGTGTATTTATGTTCATAAATTCACATTAAATGGGTGTACTGGTGCATAGACACAAGAAGTATGAATACCACATGAACGCATTGGTAGCTTATGGTATGAGCATATGACATGATATGACATGACAAGATGTGACGGGAAATGATATGACATGAGATCATATGAAATGACACTATATGTCATGACAAGATGTGATGTGAAATGATATGACATGAGATCATATGAAATGACACTATATGTCATGACAAGATGTGATGTGAAGTGATATGACATGAGATCATATGAAATGACACTATATGTCATGACAAGATGTGATGTGAAATGATATGACATGAGATCATATGAAATGACACTATATGTCACGACAAGATGTGATGTGAAATGAATGACATGAGATCATATGAAATGACACTATATGTCATGACAAGATGCGATGTGAAATGATATGATATGAGAGCATATGAAATGACACTATATGTCATGACAAGATGTGATGTGAAATGATATGATATGAGATCATATGAAATGACACTATATGTCATGACAAGATGTGATGTGAAATGATATGACATGAGATCATATGAAATGACACTATATGTCATGACAAGATGTGATGTGAAATGATATGACATGAGATCATATGAAATGACACTATATGTCATGACAAGATGTGATGTGAAATGATATGACATGAGATCATATGAAATGACACTATATGTCATGACAAGATGTGATGTGAAATGATATGACATGAGATCATATGAAATGACACTATATGTCATGACAAGATGTGATGTGAAATGATATGACATGAGATCATATGAAATGACACTATATGTCATGACAAGATGTGATGTGAAATGATATGACATGAGATCATATGAAATGACACTATATGTCATGACAAGATGTGATGTGAAATGATATGACATGAGATCATATGAAATGACACTATATGTCATGACAAGATGTGATGTGAAATGATATGACATGAGATCATATGAAATGACACTATATGTCATGACAAGATGTGATGTGAAATGATATGACATGAGATCATATGAAATGACACTATATGTCATGACAAGATGTGATGTGAAATGATATGACATGAGATCATATGAAATGACACTATATGTCATGACAAGATGTGATGTGAAATGATATGACATGAGATCATATGAAATGACACTATATGTCATGACAAGATGTGATGTGAAATGATATGACATGAGATCATATGAAATGACACTATATGTCATGACAAGATGTGATGTGAAATGATATGACATGAGATCATATGAAATGACACTATATGTCATGACAAGATGTGATGTGAAATGATATGACATGAGATCATATGAAATGACACTATATGTCATGACAAGATGTGATGTGAAATGATATGACATGAGATCATATGAAATGACACTATATGTCATGACAAGATGTGATGTGAAATGATATGACATGAGATCATATGAAATGACACTATATGTCATGACAAGATGTGATGTGAAATGATATGACATGAGATCATATGAAATGACACTATATGTCATGACAAGATGTGATGTGAAATGATATGACATGAGATCATATGAAATGACACTATATGTCATGACAAGATGTGATGTGAAATGATATGACATGAGATCATATGAAATGACACTATATGTCATGACAAGATGTGATGTGAAATGATATGACATGAGATCATATGAAATGACACTATATGTCATGACAAGATGTGATGTGAAATGATATGACATGAGATCATATGAAATGACACTATATGTCATGACAAGATGTGATGTGAAATGATATGACATGAGATCATATGAAATGACACTATATGTCATGACAAGATGTGATGTGAAATGATATGACATGAGATCATATGAAATGACACTATATGTCATGACAAGATGTGATGTGAAATGATATGACATGAGATCATATGAAATGACACTATATGTCATGACAAGATGTGATGTGAAATGATATGACATGAGATCATATGAAATGACACTATATGTCATGACAAGATGTGATGTGAAATGATATGACATGAGATCATATGAAATTACACTATATGTCACGGGAAGATGTGATATGAAATGATATGACATGAGATCATATGAAATGACACTATATGTCACGAGAAGATGTGATGTGAAATGATATGACATGAGATCATATGAACTGACACTATATGTCATGACAAGACGTGATGTGAAATGATATGACATGAGATCATATGAAATGACACTATATGTCACGAGAAGATGCGATGTGAAATGATATGACATGAGATCATATGAAATGATACCATATGTCATATGTTCATACTATCAGTTTCAGTAATACGTTCATGTGGTATTCGTACTTTTTGACGTCATCTATTATATGACATATGACATATGACATCATATGGCGTCATATTACATCTTAACACACCAAATGACATCATATGACACCCACGTGGCATCCATGTGATCATATGACAACCAACCATTGTTTTATTTAAATTAGTTTGGTTTTAATATTATTTATTTTTTGACGACGTTTAGGGAAAAATAAAAGGAAATTATATGTTATTAAGAAATTATTATTGATTACATGAAAAGTTGTGCAAATGCAAAGATGGACTGATATTATGATTTAAAAGATATGTACTCAAGGCTTGGAGTTATGTGTGTTTTGCTGCCGATTTGGTTCCATCAGCTGGGTACCTTTTTGCGTTTTAAGATGTTATAATATAAAAGGGTAACATTCAGTGCAATATATCAGGCCTTTTTGCGAGAAAAATGGCACCTATGGGGTAAACAATACGCGTTAATATATTTGCGCCTGCAGTTCGCACATATGTATAGCAGATACGGACTATTTACAAAAGACTTTGCGTCAAACATCTAAAATTACTAAAAATAAAGTTTTAGCGTCCATTATTCTTTCAACCCCTTAACTCATCATCTTTTTAACAATTAATAATATTGATGGTTAAACAGACTGTTCTCAACGTGCGATAATAATCACGCGCAAAAACCTTTGTACGTGTGCCTACATGTGCTCTTTCGATCGCGTGTGTCAAACAAAAAACCCTGACTACATCATAATATAGAACACAGAAATGCTGACAGTAGAATCTTTGCAACATGAATAGTAGTTTTGACATTAAACAGAATAGATAATCCTACCATTTGAAAGAGAAAAGAGAAAAGAAGAAAATGGCAATGAAATATGAAGTGGCAGCGGGAAAAAATGGGTACAAAAAACATTACTTAAACGGATTAGAGAAATAAGAAGAAAATGTAAAGGGCAAAAATAACAAAGAAGAAGAAATAACCAGAGAAATGAAGAAAAGAAATGGAAAGGATAAAGACAAACAAAACAGATAAAAAGAAATGGATAAGAGAAAACTAATAATAGTTTCATGTTGCTATTTTAAGAATTCTTTCCATTCTTTACATCTTAGATTTTCTGGTGATGATCAGGTTGTTGGAGGTAATAATCAACAAATACCTCGAATTCTGACAGTAGGGATTAACGATGATGAGCATTCTGATGCTTATGAACACTTTGAAGATGTTTGCCAATTCATTAGTAAGTAATTTTTTCTCAGAAAAAGTATGACCACGAGATCATCAAAATTTCTTTTTGTGGCAGTTTAGTTGATTGTTCTAAAGCGTACTGTTTTCCCTTCTACTTATTGGATAATGTGTTTTGCATGGTTACTTTGCCGTCCGTTATTATTATTATTATTATTATTATTATTATTATTATTATTATTATTGCAATTTTCACACGGTATTTGAGGTTATCACCGGATTGTTCAGTCTTTTCATCATGCCACTTCCCGTGGTCTAAGATGACAAGTTGTCTTCTTTTTGTCCAGATCAATTCACTCTTCTCTTCTCTATTCTTTCTTCCATTCCACCTTACCATTAGCAGTAGCAGAATGACGACCGGGTCTGCACTGCTGCTCCACAGAACACCTGCCGGGCGAGGAGCCTTCAACATCTGTTCCAGCCCAATTCACGCCGTTGTTTGTAATATTTTCATTATTAATCATCATTCATTAAGAGGGTAGCGGATTTAAGGTTGCGTCACCACCAGTATTTTTTTCGAGACACCATTTCTTGGGGTTTGCCGACCAAAGCTGAAGAGTCGCCCCTACCCATGAGACAGACTAACCCCCGGCGGATGCCAACCCGGTACTTCAAGGTCTCGGGGTAGGCTGACAGGTGCTACACCTTGCCCAAGGGTGACCTGGAGGTAGTTGTGGCAAAGGGTAACCTCATTTGCCCACATCGAAACTCCACAACCGGATGCAGTTTATCGCCATACCCAGGACGTTTATTATTATTATTATTGTTGTTGTTATTATCATTGTATCATCACAGTAAAACTGGTAATACATAATCCACTTTCAGGCTACATCCCGTATCTTGAGAAAATGAATATCTGAAGGATAATGACTTCGTTCGACACTAGATTCAAGAAGGCTTCAATTAATCGGGTATTTTTAAATACACTGCAATGATCGCTTAGGTCATAAAAAAGGCTCACACTAATCAACGCTTCCTTGCCACTACTCTTTCAGACCTATATAATGCTTTGATCTTCTCTGGATTACCATCACATTCCAGAAAAAAGTAAGACTCTAATCAACAGTCTTCACTGTGAATTTACAACAATATTTATCACTGATCATTTCACGACTGATGTCATACCAGTTCGTCGTGGAGTCTTCAAGGTGATTTCCTTTGTCCACTACTCTTTAATATGTGTTTTAAGACATTCATTTCATATATTAAGGCTACAAAATACAACCAGCTCTAGTTTTTCACCTCACCATAAGAACGACTGCATGTTCAATCCTGTACACTGGTTTCAGTTCGCAGATGATGCTGCGGTCATTACAAGTGGGGAAAGAGAGAACCAGCTTCTTTTAAACTGTTTTACTTGTTGGTGTCAATGGGCCAACATGATCATAACGGTTGATAAATAAGCCGCATTCAATATTAAAAGAATCACAAGATCTCTTCAATTTTAACTCAAGCTCTTTGTTAATAATGAAACTGTACCTCCTGCAGCCATGGGGTGATGCCTTCAAGTATCTCGGACGTTACTATGACTTTGAAATAAGCAGTCTCACAAGCCCAAGCGTCTGTCTGTTTTACAAGATATTTATAAACAAATTGATTCTTCACCTATCCAAACAAAACATAAACTACGCCTCTGTAATGAAAATTCCTTTTAAAAGGTTTCCTGGTGCCTCACTGTTTCAAATATTTTTAAGACCTGGGTGGCAGAAAATCTCGACAACCTGGTCTCTAAATACATATGCAACTGTTTTGATCTGCCTGTTTGTGTCACTCTTAGCTCCGATATTTCAAAAAATCGACTCAACTTGCAGCTACCTACCACAAAACTTTTACAGTTTCAAAGTGTGACTCGTAACGCTCTAAAGTTGTCATCAAATGATAATATCCGATCATTATGGAAAAACAGAAGCAATAGTTCCAATATACAGTATAATATATATAAAAATACAAAAGAGGTTTTGAAAGCTGTGCAAACAGTACACAAAAAATGTTTACAAAGGCATTTTACTACTCAAGGTTCCATTCTCTGATTTCTGTTTGACAACGACATCTATTTCCTGATTTTATTGCTGTTGACGGTAATGATAACGATTTTTTTTCTACCAACGTTCTTGTTTTGATTCTCACTAGTCTCACAAACAAACAAACAAATTAATATTTATTATTAAATCTCCTGTGCAAATAAAACTATTCTAGAGTGTTTAATTAATATTTTGCACATCTTTTTTTCTATACATGAAGAAAGCCATACAGATGACAGCGATCAATCCGTTCTCATCATTTCAGACATTGCAATAAGTCGATGTGTTACTTTTGTACTGGCATTTTTAATGTATCATAAAGGATGGACACTTAAGGTAAGTGCTGAAATAGCACGCATAGTATATTTTAATATTGTTTACTGGTCAAAACAGTTATTCATAGGTAGACAAACCCACGTTAGGATTTTCATGAAGTACTTGTTTCTTATTCTTGTTGTTTTTATTGTTGTCACAATAAAAACTATCTTGCCGAGGGAGATGCAGAAAAGAATGCTGAAGCACGGATCAAATGTAATGACGGTTAACTTGAAAAGTTAAAAACGCCTTTGAAACAATACTTCTCACTGAAAAACACGTATTCTAGTAGACGATAAAAATCATCATTGCTGAGGAGGATGGCAACTAAGGTGTAACATAAGTTTGGTTTTTTTATTTTTTTTTTATCTTGGGTTCCCTTCTACGACATCACAGCTACGCTCATTCAAACGCTTTCATTTTTGTTTTCATTTTTTAAAAGTTAGCTAATTCGTGAATTATTATAATAAATAACAATATTAAAGACAATGATTATTACTTATTTGTGCATTTTTTAAGATGAAATCTTATTACTTTTAATGAGTCATGTATCACTCATAATATTTTTTTTTATCTTTACCACCGAATCAGAACGATTTCACTAATGTTGATTCAAACGCTTGTCCTCTTTTGACTAATACAACGATATTTTGAACCATAAACATACCAGGTAACGTAAAATATGATTTTGAATGCGATTTTGGGTTTTTTATGCTCTTTTAAACTGTATGCACCTATTTCCTGATTGATTACTAAGCAAAGCTCTACATGATACAATTATTCCTTTTCTTAGCCTCTCTCTCTCTCTTTCTCTCTCTTTCTCTCTCTCTCTCTCTCTCTCTCTCTCTCTCTCTCTCTCTCTCTCTCTCTTTGTCTCTGTCTCTGTCTCTGTCTCTCTGTCTCTCTGTATCTCTCTGTGTGTGTCTCTCTGTCTTTGTCTCTCTGTGTCTGTCTCTCTGTCTGTCTGTCTCTCTATCTCTCTATCTATCTATCTGTCTTTATTTTTTCCCTCTATCACCCCGCTTACTATCATCCTTTGTGGAACTTCCTTTATATCTTAGTGGCGACGTTTGTAACCTGTAACTGCATAAAGTATGAATTATATTTTGAAAAATATCGTGCTTAATCTCTTTGTATGTTTGATATAATTTAGAAGAAAATTATTTCTTTTTAATTTTCTTTATCTTATCTTCTTTAGGAATCATGGAATCATGTTAAAGGCTGTAAACCTAACATACGTCCCATGAGATCATTTGTTCATCAGTTATCGCGTTGGGAAGAAAAGCTGCACGGTCAGACAATAACAGATGTCAGTGATCCCTATTATTAAGACATTATAAGAATGTAGAGCACCAAACCATGTTCTACAGTTGATTTTATCAGTCTGTAAATAATTTCATGTATTTTAGTTTTATTTTTGTGTACAACCGACAGAATATAGACATAAATGTATTAGTAAGTGACTACTTTTATTTTTGTAGAAGAAGAGAATTTTTCTTTTTTTAGGTGGACTGAATACAGCCTTCCTATCTTCTTGATCGCTAAAATACACCTCTGTTGTGTTTACATATAGGAGTAAATAGACTATAATAACTTTGGAAGGATATTTACAAGTTCACTTAAACAAAGTGTTTAGACATAGATTTGGGAATACAAAGCCATGCATACCTAACTTAATCAAGCATTTTCAGTGTCTTCAATTGAAAACTGCAACAAGCATTTAAATCATACCTGATTAATTCTCACTGCTAACATTTCTTTGCCAGTACAGTAACAAATCTGTGTCAAATGCCGTCGTCAGGCATGATGTTCCACAAGAGTTATGTATGATTGCTGTCAAATACCTTGGAAAGATTGATAAAGTTGATAGTGGAAGGGGCTAATAATTAACAAAATGCATCGAATATGCGTCATATACAGATTTTTTGCTCTGTCGTGTGTTTTATGTGTAAATTAAAGGAGTGGAATTGAGATACAAAAATATCTTTAACTGCGCTTTAGTAATCGTAGCAAATGCTTTGATAAAGCCTGATACGAATACATGCTAGGTATGCTGCAAGATATACATAATGGTACAAAAGACGTACGACTGTGCTACAAAAGCAAGTATTCCAAAGGATGCTTATTAAGTATTCAAATTCTAGAAGAGATCCTATACAAGCCCAGTATTGCCATCTCTTGAGCCAAACATTTTGCAGGCTTAGTAATGCTGGGGTGAAAACACTCTACCATTGTGTTATCAAAAGCTGTTTCATTGACACTTTAGTATGCAAATTGAGCAACAAAATTAAACTGTTTATGTCTTGGGATGGCTACCCTTGCTGGATGCTGGAAATGAAAGAACACATTGAGAATTTATTAGTACTGTTATTATTCACGATTTTTTTTATACGATAAACCAAATTAAAATAGTGTAAAATATACACATATTTACAAACTTCTGTTGTATCTTTGGATCCTGTGGTAAAAAAAAATGAAAAAAGGTGAAAAGGCCAAATTTAATAAATTTTTATCAAGGAAATATGAACAATATATGGAATTTGAAAAGTAACGATTTGAATTTAAGGACGTTGTGAAAACCTGTTGATAGAACTACGAATAAAATTGGAACTTGAAATACTAAAAATGAATGAGATATTAAAAATTAATAAAAATGTAGTATTTACAAGTTAAAGAAACTTATATATAGATTATTATATTTAGAAATAAATGATGAACTTCTCAGCTTAGTGGGTAACTCGTTGAAAGACTGCTCCCTTAAAGCAAAGGCTTCTTTTGATTGAATTCTATTACATACAATAAAAGAGACACTAGAAGGTATTTTTCTTGATAATAATTTCTTTCCTTCGACAACCCGTTCTGTGCTCTGTCCTACTCAAAACTGTCTCTATTGTTCGTCCGAGCGCGTTGTTGTTTCATATTCATAATGGCGGATGGAAACATTACGTCATTGCGTAAATATACAAATATATAACAAATTCAGTCTTATTTAAGTTAAACGTGTAAGCTGCTTGCATTTTCTGGTTTGAACAAAATCATGAATTAATTGTTGACGTTTTTGCATCTGTTTCCGTGTAGGCAATTCAAAAATTATGCTAGCAAACGTCTTTTTTTGGATTGCACGAATACAGAGATTGTTGGACATTTTTTACTTCTTGTTTGATGGGCTCCTTCCTCTAAAATGCTGATTCGTTTGTTTACAGTTTCAGTATAATTACTTGATATGATTGAATAGTAGGTGAATAACGACAATATTGTTTTAAAGATGCTCAATGCAGCTTTAGTGGTTAACTGGAGTCAAATTTTCCTTTGCAAATACAATCTCCCTGATGCCTTGTAGATTTTTCAGTGTGTTCGCCAAGTGTTAACGTTTCATCACGCTGAGGTACTTGTCTTCTAGACTTCCGTGTGCTGATATTTGTTATCAAGGGACTTGTTTCTGATCTTCTGTGCAGTTCCAAAAAACATGCATTCAGTTTTTCTCTTTTTCATATTTATCACAAGGTCGATTAATTTCACCCATTCGGTGACTGCGTTCAAGATTGCTTGTAACTTCGTTTGGACCTCGTCCTTGGTTTCTCCTGATACATAAATTGCTATATCGTCAGCGTACCTTATGCTATTTGAATGTTTAAGTAGTAACAATGTCATTGAATGTGATTAGGAAGAGCAATGGGCCAAGTATAGAGCCTTGTGAGACTCCACATGTAACAGGTTCTTGTAGGGGGATTTCTTTTCCAAAACAAACGGATTCCTTCCAAATAGGTAATTGACAAATAGCTCCGATAACTCCTTAACTTGACAGGCTTTCGATAATCTGGGCATGACTCAGCTTGTCGAATCCTTTACTGAGATCGATGAACATTCCCCAAGTTACACTGTCTTTAACTGTGCTTCTCCGTATTTCGTCAAGTAGTAACGTTGCTGCAATCTGGATGTTTCTCTCCCTATCGAAGCCAAACTGCTTTGGTGAAAGAATTTTTCGTTCTACAAGAATAGAAGAAAGTTGATGATGGATACACTTTTAGGAGACCTTTGAGCAAACTGGCAAAACAGAGATTGGCCGATAGTTCTCAAAGTCCTCTTTTAAGTCGAATTTGTAGGTGGGGGTTTACACTTCCGACTTTAAAACTTTCGAGAGCCGATCTTATCTGAAGAGACGCGTTGATGACATGACAGAACAGTTTCGAAATCTAAGCAGCACAATCCTTCAACTTACTAGAAGGTAGCCCGTGACGGCCATTTGCTTTTTCACAGGACAGTTTTTCCAGGCATTTGAAATCGTCATTCACTTAAAATTCTCTAAATCAGAAAATACATGAAGTTTATGGGAGCATTAAATTGGACCCAGACCAAACAATCTTTCAGCAGGGCTGCTTTTTACTTTACTGAAGAATGAACAAAAACATGAAGCGATTTCCTTTGCTTTTCTGGGGAGATATGCACCTATCACCAATACCTTTGTCTTAGTTTCTTCAATTTTTGTTAAGGTCATTTGCATTTTCTCTGAGCAGAGTTTTGCAGGAACTACTTTTTGGCTTTTCTGACTTGAATGTTAAAGGGATTTCGTTGACGTTTGAAGTTTTTAAACTCTCTTGCGGTTTTCTTTTTCCTGATTTTCTTTGTAGACAATCTCTTTGATTCATTTCTTGTTTACATTCTCGTATAAGGCAGAAAGATTTCTTGCCCTTAACTTTCTTAGTTAAGAGAGAGGCGTGGAAATGTTTCTTTCAGATGATTCCAAGCATTATTTGGGTTATTGATCGAGTGAAAAGAATCAAATTTCTTTCCTTTCAATTCACTACATAAGATTTCTGCCTTACAGTTTGTATAATCACGGCATCTAATTGTTTCAAATGTTTTTGTGTTGGTTTCACTTTCACAGCCGATTTCTCGTGGTCACTAACTACTGTTGTGATAATTTTGATGTTAGTAAGGTTTTCCAGTTTTGTTATTAATATGACTTTGATTAATGTCTCTAATATATTAATTGTACGTGTTGGTCCATTTACAATTTGTACAAAGTCATTAAATGTAAACACATCTTTAAATGCTTTTTCATTGCTTTTAACAAGATAATGAAAATTCACATCACCAAAAAATATCGTTTCTTTGTTTTCCCATAATATTTTGGGCAATAATTTGTCAAAAATCTCTAAAAAGTGTTTGTTGATGTGCTTTGAAATGATTGGTGGGCGATACAGTACACAAACTAAAGAACACTTTTCAAACAGATTTCCAAATATAAGAAAAAAAGTTCAATTTCAGGAATTTCTAAATCATTCCTACTCTTATAAACAATATCTTTCTTCACAAAAATTTCTACACCTTCGCCAGGTGAGCCACGATACTTTCTGCCCAAGATGTAGCCAGGAATATTTATGAAAGATGGAGTCGTTCATGAAAGTTTCATTTACAGCAAATCAGTTGATGTCATTTTTTAATTCAGACAACGTTAATACTTGTAACTTTCCTGTTGATCCTCTAACATTTTGGTGCGCTTGTATAAAACCTTTCTTTCTTCAAGGACCAGGATTTTTTCGATATCTCAAGTAATTAATAACAACAAAAATAGCTATAGGCAGCTCATACATCCATACTCTAAATGGACTTAAATCAGTCACGACGATGGGAGGTTTGATAAATAAGTTACTTTTTTATCTCATGGTCATTTCAGTAAAAGTGGTACAACAGATGATTATATCTTAATTGGACCAAGTAGTCTCAGTAATAAATCACCAAATGGAAATTACCAAACTAAAGCAAATGAAGGTGAATGAAATAAATGGAGCTGCTTATCTATTCACTGGAATGTACCAGCAGAATTAATTAAATCGAGTGTTAAAATGTAATGAAAAGGAACTGTGATTTTACTTCAAAAAAATTAACAGGATCGAATAATATGACATTTGGAGACGAGAATCCAAGTGGGGATATTAGATTGAAAGACTCTATAGCTTTTGTCGGACTTTATAAAGAAAAAAAATTTCAGATGCAGATATTAAACTACATCATGTTCTGTGTAAAAGCTGGTTAAAAAAGGATTTCGATGCAATCTCTCTAGTTTAAATTATATACACTATCTATAGCTTTAACTTTCTTAAGATTTATCCATTTAGTCAAAGTTGTATGAGATAAAAACACAGAGTGTATTTCTTCTCTTTTACAACCTGGGTCTGTGACAATGAAGAAAGTCCCTTCTAATAGGAAAATTGAAACCACCAGGAAGGAGTTCTGTTGCATTTTGACTTATAAAATGGGAGCAGTGATTCTTCATATTTTGTCATAAATAAGTTACCAAAACTGATTGTTATTGGTGTACCCTGGATCCTCTTTTCACTCGTGTAAGCAGCTTACACGAGCTCACTCGGTGTTGAAAACCTAAAGATTTACCGGGTCAAAACACGGGTTTTAAGGAAGTAAATAAAAAATCAAATATATAGAACACGACCCCTTTACTTCTGCTACGCAATAAAAATCTCATCCCCTTAGTCTCACTCGTTTCCAGTTCCTTTCGAAAGAACTATAGCGCGCCGATCCTCTTCACCTACCGACAACTCAAAACCCCTATTTTCTACGTAAACTTATTGAACCATCCACGCAACTTAAAATGTGATCCTTTGCGGCTACACATTATCCCGTGCTTCTACTCTCATTATATATTGTTACTGAAACCTGAAGAATTAAATCTAACCCTTCTCTTCCGTCTCAGGTGACTAACTCTACGCTGACTCTACCCTCACTCTAATGCGACTTAGCCTGGATTTATGAACCCTCGTCACACCTACCGGTATGACCATACCACTCTTCTACCCCACTGTAAAACTCTACTAGTACAATTACACCTATAACTCCTCTTACAAACTACCTACAACCATAATTTCTTCACCAAACAAAAGCACTAACCAAGCTCTTTCGAATGATACCAAACTCAACACCCAATCCTAAAAATTACCCCTAAAAACCTACAATCAAAGCCCCTACTATATTCTTAATAGACACGTACACGATCGCTAGCCACAAGATTTTCTGTAAAATTATTATTAAATCTCAAAATATCCATAACTTCACAACCACTTAACCGATCTCCACAATCCTTTCATCAAACGATCCGAAATTTTTCACTGAAAATTCTCTAATCTCCCTCTCTTTTATTGAAAAATAAATTTTTTAAATTATTTAATAATCCTACAGTGGCATAAATAAAAAATAATTTAGAATATTTTGTGAACTCTTTGAATTATCATTATTATTTGAAATTTATTTAGAATTACTTAATAATATTTTAGAATAATCCTAGGAGCTCCGCTGGCGCATTGCGAGGTGTAAATAATTTAGAATAACCACCCATCAGCACACAATCATTAAAGTTTTATTAAATTAAACATTTAGATTGTGTTATTATAACAATGGTAAATGAAGTTAAACCAGTTGATTTCTTTAAGTATTTTAAAGTATCTGAATTTGAAAATATTCAATTAGAAATTATTAAAAATTGGTACAACGAATGTGATAAGAAATTATATCTTATTAATAATACAGGTTTTGTTATTTTACACAAGATAGACTTTGATCCAACAAACCATTTTCATAAAAATATATATTCAATAGATTATATTTTTGTAAAACCCAACTTTAGATTAAAAGACTATGGTAGTAAACTTATAAATCATATTACTAAACTTTATAATTTAACAGCATTAGTATTTAAAACTGAGAAAGAATTTTACGAAAAACTAAAATTTAAACATGTAGGGAAAACACCTGATAACAATTTAAATATTTATGTTAAACACCAAAATTTTTAAATTAAAGAAATCTAAACATTAATAATAATACGATGTCAGATAAAAACATTACACCATTTCTCCAACACGAAGAGTTAAATCATATGACGGTGAGAGACTTAAGAAAACAAGCAAGTAAAATAAATTTAAAACAATACATAAATCTTCGTAAAAATGATTTAATTAAAGCAATAATAACAAAACAGGATGAAATAAGGAAAGATAACGAACAAGAACCTGATGAAGTGGTTGATATATCTGATTTAGAACAAATAGAAACCTCATTTTCTAATTACATAACTCGATATTCTTATTCACCAACTGAACTATCAGAAGTTAGTGAGATAGTTAAGTATCTCTATCCTAAACTTAAATTTATTGCTTCACAACATAAAAATTATAAAATTTCAATGGATTTTGTTGTCTTATTTTCACCATCAAAAATAGATTACGAAGTTACTGAATTTACATTGTATTCTCGGAGGTACACTAAATATGAAACTAATAAAGAAAAACATATTATTGATGATATTAACAAAGCGATTGAAGAGAAAGACACAGAAGGTTCTGGTTGAAGAGTTCTTGGTGTAACTAAGGTTATTTTAAATGTCACTCAGATTGTTCAACTTAAAAATTCTAGCTTTGTTGAACTCCCAAATTTTATCAAATCTAAACGTGCTGTTTTAAACATTAAAAATAAAGATAATAGGTGCTTCTTATACTCGGTTATAGCTAACCTTTACCCAGTAAAAGATAACAATAATTTACCTTCGCAGTACAGTAATTATTTAGATAAAGTTGACTATTCAATGTTAAATTTTCCTGTAAAAATAGATTCATCAATAGATAAGTTTGAAGAAGTTAATAATTTAAGTATTAACATCTATACTTTAGAGGGTAATACAGTGGTACCAATTCGTATTTCATCAAACGTAAACAAGAAATATCAAAATCTTTATAGTGAAATGCAAAAACTTGACATAATGAATGCTGAAACCTACAGAGAGAAAGTTAAATTTTTAGATGAAATTATAAATAAACACACTAAATTTGTTAACTTACTATTATATGAAGGACATTTTACTTTAATTAACTCAATGTCTCGTTTAGTTAATAGGCAAATTAATAAAAACGAGAAGAAAATTTATTTATGCAACAGGTGTCTTAATCATTTTAAATCACCTAGAAAGTTCTTTCATCATTTAAGATTTTGCGTTGGAAACAACTCATCAGAGGCAGTTATAGAACTTCCTGAACCAGGATCTGTACTGGAGTTTACAAACCATAAAGCTAAAATAGAAGTTCCTTTTTCAGTTTATTATGATTTTGAGTGTATGTTTCAACCTCTTCAAGACTCAGATAATCAAATTTTAAACAATCATTCTAATGCATTAAAACACGTTCCAATAGCAGCTGGATACTCAATTATTTCAAGAATTCCAAATGTAAATCCAATACTTAACACAGTCTACGGAACTAACACAAGTTATCAGTTTGTTGATAATTTAATCAAAACCTTAGTAACAAACTCAGATTCAATTTATAAGACATACTTCAAATCAAATTATCGATTTAAAGTACCAAAACCGCCTAATTCAGAACAACCTAAAGTCTGTCACATTTGTTTAGAGTTGTTCAAACCAAATGATGTTAAGGTAATTGATCACTGCCATTTCACAGGAAAATTTCGGGGATATGCTCATCAAGAATGTAATATTAATTTTAAAACCCCAGATTTCATACCTATAGTAGGTCATAATTCTTCAAAATATGATTCACATTTATTTATTAAGGAGTTATGTAATTATCCTGGTGTAGAAGTTAAATTCATTCCAATGAACGAGGAAACTTCTATTTCATTTTCAGCATTTGTTGATTGTTATCAATACATTGACAAGAAAACCGGAGAAACCAAAACTAAACGTGTAGAACTTAGGTTTCTTGATTCATTAAGATTTATGAACTCATCAATTGAAAAACTTACTGAAAATTTAACTAATCATAAATATTTAGAATCACTACCATATGATACTACTTTATTAAAACGCAAAGGTATTTATCCTTACGAATACATGGATTCTTTGTTTAAATTTTCAGAAAATCAACTACCTCCTATTGAATCGTTTTACTCTAAATTAAAAGAAGAAACAGTTTCAAAAGAAGATTATGATTACGCTCAGAAAGTCTGGAATCACTTAAACATTCAAAATTTACTTTAATACACTTTAATTTATTTACAGACTGATATAATGCATTTAACTGATATATTTGAGACGTTTAGAGACACTTGTTTACAACATTATCAACTTGACCCATGTCACTTTTACACTTCACCAGGTTTATCTTGGAACGCTATGTTATACTCAACAAAAGTAAAATTAGATTTAATCAGTGATCAAAGTATATTAGAGTTCTTTCAAGCACAAGTAAGAGGAGGCATTTCAACAATATTTCATCGTTATGCAGCTGCTAACAACCCATAATTACCTAACTACAATTCTAATCAACCAAAGTCATTTATCAATCATATCGATGCGACAAATTTGTACGGTTGGGCGATGTCTCAGAAGCTTCCAACTGGGGGTTTTAAGTGGTTATCTCAAGAAAATCTTAAAGAAAAATTTGATTTATTAAACAATAACATTCAAGATTATAAGTTAAATACTAACATTGGAGCAGTATATGAAGTTGATATTGATTATCCCAACGATCTTCACGATTATCACAGCGATTATCCCCTACTTCCAGAAGTAATCAATGTTAATGGAACACCTAAATTAATACCTAATTTAAATAATAAACGATTTTGTATTTTAAATGAAGCAAATCTTGTTCAAGCAATTAAATTAGGTTTAAAATTAACCAAAATTCATCGAGGAATCTCATTTAATCAATCAAATTGGTTGGAAGAGTATATTTTAAAGAACACTAATTTACGTAAAAATGCTGTTAATGATTTTGAAAAAGATTTCTTTAAATTAATGAACAATTCAGTTTTCGGTAAGACAATGGAAAACATTAGAAAAAGGTGTAATTTAGAAATTTTAAACGATAATCCTAATGTGAAAAATTACGATTATATTTTAAAGAAGTTAAACAGATTTGCTAGTAAACCTAATTATAAAGAACCTAAAACAATAATAAACTCAAATATTAAAATATTTCATTTTACAAAAACTAGAATTACTTACAATAAACCAATTTACGTAGGTGCGCAGATTTTAGATATTTCTAAAACTTTGATGTACAAGTTCCATTATAATTACATGAAGATAAAATTTCCAGTTCAACGTACTTTACTTACGGACACTGATTGCATAACCTATCAAATTTTTACAGAAGACTTCTATAAGGAAATCGCACCAGACTGTCAACAGATATTTCATACATCTTCTTATGAAGAACCAATTTCAGACATACCATTAAATGTAAATAAGAAAGTTCCAGGGAAATTTAAAGATGAAACTGGAAATAAAATAATATCTCACTTCGCCGGAAATCGTGCTAAATCTTACTCAATAATGACTGATAACAATGTAAGTACTACGAAGAAAGTTCTAAAAGGAATAACCCCAGCATCACGTAAAGTAATTACTTTTCAAGATTATGTTGATTGTATTTTAACTAGGGAGCAAAAAGCTGTAACTATGACATCTTTTGAAAACAGACACCATAACATCTACATAGTAACAAGAAGTAAGATTGCATTAGATGCTAATGATGATAAACGATTCATCTTGAATGATCAAATTTCTACACTTGCTTTATTCCATTGGCGATTAAATTCCAATTAAAGAAATAACTATTATTTATTATAAGAATGGAAAGCAAACCAATCACCCTCAACGATGTTACTCAAGAACCAGTAATTTTTCCTGATAATCTTAACTCAATGTTTGAACAATATCTCCCTGAGAGTACAATCCCTTTTAGAGATCTCCCGCTAGGTGATTATAAGATCATGTCAGAAAGATCCTTTAAGACTAAAGATTCACGTGACTGCATGGTGCTAACCTTAACTTCAAGAGATCAAAAGTCTTTTACTGTTTATGCTCCTGATCGACTTCGCGAACAGTTAAATGTAACTTCTTTCTCTTTCATTAAAAATCTAGGTTTAAAAACCTCAAAATCAACCGGAAATCAATACTTTGACTTCCAACTAGCTTAATTAAAGAAATAAATCTACATTATTATAAGAATGGTAGAACATATTACTCAAGCAATCAGTGATGTTTATTATATCCTTGGAGTAGGGTTAAGTGAAGTTTGCTATCAACGTGCCTTAGTAATTCTTCTACAAGAGTCATTTAAAGTAGTAGAAACTGAAAAATCAGTTCCGATTATCTTTAATAATCATGAAATAGCTGTCTGTCGTGCTGATATTGTGGTTGATAATAGATATGTTATTGAACTCAAAGCCACCACTTCAAAACTCAACGAGAAACATGAAACCCAAATTAAACGTTACATGAAGATATTAAACATTTCAGATGGTTTTCTGTGTAATTTTGGGAATAATTTAGAAATTAAGCATTTAAACATTTAATCTTAATAATAATATAATGGAGAAGCAACAGTTTAATAAGTATAAATACTTAATTTATGAAATTAATAATGATTATTCAATTGATTTAGATACTGGAAAAGAGTATCTTAACCAACTTCTACATATTTACTTGCACCTTGATCCTTCAGTGGATTTTATAGAATTTTTTCACCTTATTACTGATGTTTTAGTCACTTTGATGAATTAAAGAAATCTAACTTATTATAATAAAAGATGGGCGATATTTCTCAGATGGTTACCGAGCTCTATAATAAACTTGTTCTTAAAGAACCTAAAACTGAAACAACACCTAAAAAGCTTTCATTAAGGCAATTCTTCGTTTATAGTTATGTGAAAGAAGGGATCTTTCGTGATATGATCCCTTTTGAAATGACTCGTGGTGACATAAATGACGTCCCAAATTTAGCAGCCCAAATTACATTTAAACAACTTACTCATCAACAAAAGGATGATATTGAAAGGCAGTATAAGGCTATGACTAATGAACAACTTGAACATTTAAGAAACATGTAAAATTTATTTAAACTAGTTAAAACCAATTAAAAATATTTTAAAATAATTTTAGCCATCCTTCGGGGTGGCTATTTTCTTTGCCTAGTTTTAGTACGTTATACTGATTACTTTATGAAATGTAGAAATTATGTTTTAATTGATTTTCAAACACATATAGCGCTTGTGTGTTACTAAAGTGGAATCTTCTTACAATTTCATCAGTGGTTGGATTGTTATATTTTAATGGTATTCTGTGATCAATTTCCCAGAGGAAACCATGATTTTCCCAAGTCATACCTTGTTTAAAAGTCAGCTCTAAATGCTCCTTAAAGTGTGTAATCGTACACCCTAGGAAATGTTCAGCATTAATATTAGTTGTTGTTGGTAAGTTCAAAGCACTTTGAATACGACGTAATATTAATCGACCTAAATAATAAATACTATTACAAATTAAGCATTCATGTCTCTGTTTCATAAGTGAACAAATAGTCTTACCATTACAAATTTTGCATTGATATTTATAACGACTGTGTACACAGTGATTACTTTGATTAAGTTGAATAATAATATCTCGACATGATTTACAAATCTTGGTAATATACTTTCCAGACTTAGAAATGAACTCAGTAATAGCCTTTAAATTTTTACATTTATCACAGACTTTAGTTTCCATCTATATTTATAGGTAATTCAAATCTTTAATTTAGATTTACTTGTTGAAAGCGGTATTTAACGTTTTCATAACTTCATCTTTTTCAATTAAAGTACCTTTACCAAACGTGTCATTCTGACCCTTAATGTCCCAGAGATATCGTTGATGAGCACTTAACACTTGTTTAAATTCATCATCATTGATGTGTGAATCTTTTAACCCAGCACTTAACAGTTCTGTGACTGTTTGAAGTGTACTACTAGCAAGTAAAAATATTTTCTCATGCTTTTTAATTCGTTTTGTTACTAGTTTACTCCAGATTCCTGTTAAAGTTGAAATAGCACCAAGAGAAACATTTGTTATTGCTAAGGGTAATACTACTACTGGATTTGACATGACACCAAGGGTAACACCAGCCATTGCTGTAGCAACACTTCCACTACCAATTGAAATACCATGAAGACCATTGTAAAGCCTTTTATAGCTTTTGTAGAGTTTCTTTCTAGACCTAATATCTCTCTCAAGTTTATCACGAATTCTATTGATTTCCTTCATTCGGATCTTATGACCACCATTGTTATTTTTAGGAACTTTACCAAATGGATTTGAAGGATCAATAGGAAATGTTTCAGTTAATTCTGGGTATATTGGAGCGCTTGGTTCAGACATCTACTATTTAGTTAGATTTTAGTCTTAAGAGCAGTTTTGAAATCCTCAAATATTGTTTCAATTTTGTCAACATTAGTATCTTTCTCATATAACTCATCTATGTATCTTTTCTCAAGCGAGTATAATTTGTTAATTTTATTTAATTTTTCAGTAGTATCTTTAACAAACCTATTAACTATCCTTTTATGATCTCCATCTCTAATCTTTCCCAGCTTTCGATAATCCTCAAACAACTTATCATCAACATCACTTGATTTACCTTTTAAAATTTGTTTACCAGCCCGTTTCATTTCAATAAGGTAACCTATGTCTTTCCCTGCTTTAATTTCATTTAATTCATCTTTAACTAGATGTTTCATACCAGCAACTATTCTTTGTTTTGCACCATCAGCATGTACTAAGAAAAGTGAATATCCGTCTAGCTCAAATTGGTCTGGTACTATTTCAGTTTGTTGGAACTCCTCATTAAACGTTGTTTCAACTACATCAAACCTAGGGCGATATTCAACTGCTATGTAATCATTATAATAGAATAATTTAGTTCCATTGTCAATATTTTGTTTGTATTGTGGTTGCTTACTAAAACTAATTAATGTACGTGTAATTCGATCAAAAACTAGATACATTATTATATTTGCTTTAGATTTTGAAATGTGCCATCAAAAATTGATTCATTTTGTGTGTCTCATCAATTGAAAAAGCTCGATTATACACTAACAATCCGTAAAAATCCATAATTGCAAGGTTGGTTTTATTAAAACCATTACCAATTGTGAATCTACCAAGATCACTACTGCTTGGTGAATCACTAGCATCCTCCCTACTTAGTTCTAAAACATTATTTAAGTAGACTTTAATTCTAGAACCATCTCTTGTAAAAGTCAAAAGTACTCGAGTACCACAAATTTCACTTAATCTACTTGAAAAATCAGTATTAACACGAGAATTATTGATAGTTCCATAATCAAACACGACAAGTCCGGTACTCCAAGGTAGTTGTGCTGTCACACGCATAGCTGTTGATTCATTTTTAAACCAATTAATTTGTTGTTGTTCTGCTGGAGTATTAGTATTTGCAATTAGAAAATATGTTGTAGAATTACCATTGATTCCACCAATTTTTTCAAACAAGAAGTTATTAATTAAGAGTTCACTATTATGAAATAGCAAGCAAGGCACATTATCAGTTGAATATTTAAATGAAGGACGAGTTGTTGAAGAAGGTGGTGTTAAAAGTATTTCATTCCTAGGATCATAAAGCGAATGGACAAAGTTGTTACTATCAACATAGATGTTTCTAAGAACAGGTACAAACATCATTGTTAAATCTCTGATGGCTGGAATTTGAGACAGCGTTTCATATGTTTCAATAAGTGACTTAGAAACAACGCTAGTATCTAAAGCATCAACATATTGTTTGTTGACAAGGTCAGTTGCTAAAACGGGAGCATTAGAATTTCTAATTCTGTAATGATTTAAGTTGATGTCACTTTTAACGTTAACCTCTCTAATATCATTGAATATTGCTCCAAAGTTGTCTAGTTTTTAATCTGATGTACTAGTTAATTTTAACTTCCCATCAACAACAACAACATAAGGTATCATTCCATCAACATGATCAGATGGAGTTGTAGTTGTAATAGTTCTACTTTCTAACAAGTCAATTTCATTATCAACATAGTCTGTAGTGACATGAGTTACTGGAAGAAATTCTATTTCAGACAAACCCGCGTGTTTTAAACAGTTACCTTCAAATTTATAGTATTTATAAGCCTTAGTGATAGTTAACTCAAATGATCTCATAGTATCAATCTGATCACTGCTTTCTAAAAGTCGATCATATGAGATATCATCATTAGACCCTTCTAGCCAATAATTTGTAAAAATGTGTGTTGTTTGTTGAGCACCTGTTCTAGGATGAAATCTAACTTTCCAAATTTGTACTGGCTTTGGTAGTTCAACTTTAATCCAAGATCGTTGTCCTCCAGTTTCAATAACCCACTGAGTATTTGGATTTCCGTCAAAGGCCTTAGTTGGTTCATAAAGTGTTCCTGCTTTTAAATAATAACTTGAAGCGGTGACAACTTGACCAGTTACTGGTAACANTGCTTTCTAAAAGTCGATCATATGAGATATCATCATTAGACCCTTCTAGCCAATAATTTGTAAAAATGTGTGTTGTTTGTTGAGCACCTGTTCTAGGATGAAATCTAACTTTCCAAATTTGTACTGGCTTTGGTAGTTCAACTTTAATCCAAGATCGTTGTCCTCCAGTTTCAATAACCCACTGAGTATTTGGATTTCCGTCAAAGGCCTTAGTTGGTTCATAAAGTGTTCCTGCTTTTAAATAATAACTTGAAGCGGTGACAACTTGACCAGTTACTGGTAACATATTTACACTGTCTTTCTTTAATATTTCTTCAAGTAAAGCATAGTTATGTTGTGTATCTTTTACTAGGGCTAAAGCATTACTACTTTGAGGTTCTTTAGCGTTAATTACTTCACCACCCTGAAGATCAATAGTTTTACCACCAACATTAATATCAGAGTTAAATTTAACAGTACCATTAGGAGTTGCATTTAAAGCTTGAATGTTGTAAAGGTTATAATTTCTCATGTCAAATGAACCATCAACAGCTATTCTATCACCAGCAGTTGGTGGTACTAAAAGCTTTATATTAGTGATATCGTTTTGATCAACATTTAAAGAACCCGTCATTGATAGTGTACCATCAAGTTTTACTAACCCAGATGTAGCTTTTGCTACTTCAGCATTAATTAAAGTTGACACTTGTGACATTGTTACTCTAGAAGTAGTACTATCATCACCCTCCCACAGTTCACTCACAAATACTTTGTTAGCAGTCATTATTAATGAGTTAGATTTGATCTGCACTAGTTGGTTTGAACAAGGAGAGTTCTTCTTCATAAAAAGTTCCTATTATTTTATCAGCGTAACGAATATCAGCTATTTGATATGTTACAGGATTAGTTTTGAGAACGTCAGTAACAACAAATACCTCATCAGTGTAATTTGCTGTATAACCGCGTTTGAACTTGCCACGATATTTAGAGATACGCACGAAATCTCCTGGAGAAATTTTTGGTGAACTTTTAGATTGTTGTGAACCATATAGGTTTTCCCAGGCTTTCTGTGGGTTTTCTACTGCTTGCATTGGAGTCATTTTGATTGATCTGTGATAAATTGTGTTGTAGTTGTGAACTAAATCAGGAAGTATGTCGATCCAGCGTTTTGTGTCATTAGCTGTAAAATACTTGTACATGCGGTCTTTTAGTGTTCTGTTGAAACGTTCAACAATTTGCGCCTTGGTCTAGTTAAATGTTTCAAACCATTCAATATCATATTCTTTCAACAAAGCTTGTGTTTTCTTGTTGATAAACTCACTTCCATGATCTGTTTGAAGTAGGTTTGGTTTTCGAATTTTAAAAATATCTCTAAAGGCTTCTGTTATGAATTCTCCAGTTTTTCGCTTGATTGAAACAGCCCAAGCGAATTTTGAGAGTACATCGATTACAGTCAATATGTAGTTGTAATCATCATTATATTTAGCAAGGGATCTCATATCAGCAAGGTCGGCTTGATGTTGGTGATCAAGTGAATGTACTATGACACGTCGGGTATTGAATTTTCGAATTGCAGGCTTATGTTTGGTGTAAGTTGGTTGTTCCAATAAGTAATTTTTCACAATCTTCTTAGAAAGTTCAGATCTACGGGATAATTGATCAATTCCAGAATAACCTGTCTTCGGATTGTAATACAACTCATCTAATAACTTACGTTGTTCATCTGTTAATTTACTCATTATTATTGTTGAGATAGATTAGAATAGATTATCTAGAATTTCAGTTTGTTCTTTTGAAAGTCCCAATCCAAGCTTTCTTTTCGTACCAATTGTTGCTTGAATCAGACGTCTATCAAACCTCTCACGTAAACCCTTTGGTTTCATTTCATGAAGTTGTTTTAACATGAGGTCGTCAGCTTCATGTTTATCTGCTTTATTTTTAGCTTTTAAGTATAGAAAATCGTGGGTTCTACACACATCATCAACTTGATTGTAAGGTTCATTACCCGGTAAGGGATTGCCATCTTCATCAACTTGTTCTTCAAGGGGATTATATGGGCCACAGAAACGATATCCAGGTAATACCCAACCCTTTTTAGGTCGTGGTAACTTTCCAATCAATTTATGAATGTCAAAACCTTTCCCAGTTTTACCAGACATTATATCTTGAACTAAATACTGTTTACTCGTCAAGACAGCTAAATTCTGAGCATTACTCATTATTATTTAATACTTAGATTCAATTAAAGAAATAATAATGGTTATATAAATGTTAAAGGGAACAATTAACAAATATTGCACAACCTGTATGACACATTGTCAGGATCGCGTTATATATTTTCCAACAGAGGTTAGTAACTACACTGGTAGCCTCAGACGTATAAAAGAAAATACATTCAGACTTATTATTCCGATTGAACATCATAAATATGATAAATCACATCATACTTTTATTGATGCTTTTGATGACTTGGTGAATAAAAATATACAACATGGCTTACGAATTAAAAATCTTATTTATGATTTTGGTGATCATATTGAAGTTTGCTTAACCCAAAATTGTCACACTAAGGTTGATAAAATAAGTTATTCTAATATTAAAAATATCATATTTTGTGCATTCTTTAGCAAATCAATTAAAGGTTATTACGTACATTCATCATCTTTTGGGTTTATGCATAGAATCCTAACTAACTGTCCCGAACATCTGACGGTTGATCATATTAATGGTAATACACTTGATAATAGATTACAAAACCTACGTGTTGTTAACAAGTCTGTTCAAAATATTAATGTGCGGTCACCTTTAAACACAAGTGGGGTTGTTGGTATATCATTTTGTCATATAAATCAGAATTATGCTGCTGAATTTAACTATAATGGTAAAAGATATCGAAAACGCTTTGGAATAAAGAAACATCCTAACGCAAAAGCTTTGGCTATTGAATGGTTATCAGAAATGAAAAATAAAATAATACCTAGAGAACATCAAGTGTATCGTAATTTACTTGATCAAAGTATGTGTAACTAGACTATAATCAAAATTTTTCCTAAATCTATACTTATCTTCCTTGTGTCTCAAATCAATCATAAAGAAATCATAACCATCTTTCGTTGCATTTCTATAATATCTTCTAAATTCATCAATAGACAGACATCCTCCATGATCTTTACCTATGTTTTGCAGCTCGTTTCCTTTCAAATTCCTTGTAAATATAAAGTAGTCACTATTAATGCGGACTTGTGTTGGGATTCCAAAGCAACTCTGACTTATAAACACAATACTACAATTTGCTTTTACGACCTCTGATGAATAATTCTGACACTTTATCTAAATTCTTTTCCGTTACAAAATCATCTATAACAATCAAATTCTGTACTGATTCATCGATGTCATCAACATGAACAATGTCTTCAATAACATTTGAATATTGAATTAATTGAACTCCCATCTTGTCACCACGTTTTTCCCAAGAATCAATTAAATATTGATACAGACTTTCATCAAGCTTCTTCGCAAATAAATAAATCTTATGAAAATTTTGAGACAATTCAATCATATTCATCAATGTATTTGTTTTCCCCGTATTACTAGCACCAACAATACATAGTCTAAAGGGATGCTGAGGCATTAACTTGTTTGGGTTATAATGATTATTAACTCTGTACTTCTTGGGTAATTGTTCATAACAATTAATTAAAGTAGACATTATTATAATAAGTTAGATTTTTAAAACTTCACGAACATGATCCCTATAGTTCTCTTTGTCAACAAAATACAATAATTCTCTAATATAGTTTAGTTTAAATTTTTCGCAGATAACATCCATCACCAATCTATATTTGATAGCTTTATTAGTACCTAAAGTATAATAAAACATATTTAAATAACAAATAATTAAATTTCTATGTTTTTCTAATTCACTTGTTAAATAAGGTAATTCACGATTATTCAACACATGCCAAATGCAAATTAAATGTTTACGCTGATTATATGTGGTGTTCTTATAGATTGATTCTTTGGTATAATTTCCATTTAATTTAGATTTAATTTCATTAATTTCAGCATTGTTTGGTTTGTTCTTCTCTTTACACATTATTCTGTTAAATAATTTACCAAAATGATATTTACGTTTGTACCTCATCTGAAAAGTGTAATTACTTCGCTCTTTAAATGTTAGTGGAGTGTAGAATTCTTCTTCAACTGGAGCTGCTTCAATTTTACGTTGTTTACAACGTTCTCGGTAATCATTTAAAATTTCCATCTTATATTATATAATAGAATCTAACGTTTAATTAATAATGCCAAGAGACATTGACTACAATCTAAAAGTAAAAGCACAATCTACTAGAATGAAATTAAACCGTCAAAATGCAATTGTTGGAGCAATTCGTGAAGGTAAAATAACTAAAGCTGAAATTTTGAGTGGAACTGACTTAGTTCCTCGTGATCCAATTCAACAAGCCTTAGTAACTAGTCAGGCTGAAAGAGCTATACTTAAAGAGAAAGTTGATAAAGATATGAGAGATGAAGTTAATGATGAAATAATTAGTAAACTTCAAGCAATTACCGATCGACCTAATTCTAATAATTTAGAAGTTCTTGAGGACATTCGGGAACTACTTAAAGCAAGACAAGGCGCAATTCCATTACCAGCACCTGAAGAAGAAGGTGCACCAATAATAATTGATTTTGATCAACACTTAGATGAAAGTGTAATGGATCATTATGGGAAACCGTCAGAACTCTTCAGAGATAATAATTTAGATGACTTAAATGACAGATTAAAAGATGATATACAACGTTTAAATGGAAAAGCTGCACGCAACCCAGAGTATTCACGAGAACGAGATAATACTGTTATCTATAGAAAGCGAATTGAAGACGTGATTAAGGCAATAAAAGTGAAAGTTTCCGGTAAAGGAATCATGACAAACCTAGCTGATTTAAGTGAGAGACTGAAACTTTTAGTAGGCTCTATTAAAGCTGGAAATAGTAGTAAAATATTAAAGAATGAACTTGCTGATATTCTATATTATTTATTTAAGAATAAGAAAATTAGTAAAAGTAATTATAAAATATTTATGAATCTAACTAAATAATAATAAAATGAACTCAATAGTCTTAAACAGCGCGAACGCAAAAACTGACAAGAACAATGTATTACGATTAAATCTGACTATTGATTTAAAACTAGATGGTAACTTAATTTCGTTGAGTCATTGTTCAATTTATTACACATGGAAGAATTTTAAAAAAGAATACGGTAATACGGAGTTCTTTTACCAGCATTTACCAACTAATACAACATGGCATGCAACAATTCCAGACGGATCATATTCTATTAGAGATATTAATAACTTCGTTCATCATGTAATGGTGTTAAATAAACATGCCAATGCTGATGATGAAACATTTGGTATTAACATCTACGCAAATCATGTTTACAACAGAGTTACTATCACAGTAAATGGTGATTTTCGATTTTCAATGAAAAATGGGTTACTTGAAACATTAGGTTTTGATGTAACGCAAAGGCACATTAGTAACAGTGAAGTAAATGGAGAGCACGTTCCTAAATTAGAAAAAGTTGATACTGTGTTGGTTCATTGTAATTTAGTTGACAACAGGGTGACACATGATAGCAGCATCCTATATGCTTTTGTTCCAAATGATTCGTTTGGAAATTTACTTTCAATTAGTCCTAATTATCCTCAAAACCGATATTGTCGTAATGCTAGTTTTAGTGACATTGAAGTATACTTTACAGATCAAGATGGAAAAGCACTAGATGTTGAGGACAGACTGTTAGTTGAGTTACAAATAGCTGAATCTAATTGATTATAATAATGAGGAGAACAATTTACTATCCAGGATATGGTTACATAACAGTTGATGACACATTTGAGTATGTTGGTAATGGAATATTTGGTGATGCATTCAATTTAGTGAAAGACTTAGTCACAAGTAAGGCTGTTAAGGATGTTGTGGTTGATGCAGGTAAAAGTTTTGCAAGTACTGCTGGAAAGAAAGCTGGTAAAAAGCTGCTGAAAAGTTAGTTAATAAGGTATTTTCTGAGAAGAAGAAAGATAAGGAGAAAGTTGAGGAACCTAAGATTGAATTTAATTACGATGCACCTAAGACTAATAAAGTTATGCCTAAGAAGAAATCTAAAGACTTACTTGCTGAAATTTATGGTAATGGGTTGTTTAGAGGTAAAGGTTTACGCCGTGTATAAATCTAAATATTAGTAATAGATGGATAGCTTCGAAATTCAATCACTTTTTAACGACCAAAAGAAGCTTAAAACTTATGTAAAGAAAGACCTAGTGCGTGTCTATGACTCAGTACTACAACCTGGTTCTAATAGGGTTAAGTTTACTTGTCACACGCTAACAAATAAGCTTATTGATTACTCAGAAGCGTTTATTCTGTTTGAAGGTTATATTTCAAGCACTACAGGTACTGCTCTTGATAACGACAATATTGTTTTGATTCAAAACGGAAGTAACTCACTTTTTAGTGATGTAAAACTTACTTTTAATAATAAGGAAGTTGAACACAACAGACGCCCTGACATCAGTACAACTTGGCTTAATATGCTTGAATATTCACCTGATTATGCTGGGTCTAACGCTGTACAATGGGGATTTGTGAAAGATGCTGCACTTAATGGGGGAGATAATGATGCTGTAGCAACCCTTCGTGCGAGAATTGGAGGTGCTGATCTAGCTAATATTACAGCTGAAGGAGGTGGCCTTCCAGCTCGATTTGTTGTTCGTTATGTAGTTCCACTTAAATTTATTTCACAGTTTTGTCGTAGGCTGACCTTTCCAATCATTAATCAACTTGTAGAACTAGAGGTACAGATAAATGAGAACAACAGAGCCATTTTTCGTCAAGGGGCGCAACCATCAGGAATCACAATGACAAGTGCACAACTGCTAGCCCCTGAAGTCGTTCTTCCAACAAGTGAAAACGCAATGCTGATGAAACAAATTGGTTCTGGAAATTTTAGTAAGATGATTGAATGGGACTCTATGGATTATGTTCTTACTAACACAACAGTTAATGCTAATACGCAGTTTGAAGTTCTCCTTGGAACTAACCTAGTTGGTGTACGAAAACTTATGTTTATGGTTCACGGGCATGTTGATGATCAGGAATACGTACAAACTGGAAGTAATATTTCAGTTAGAAACTTTAATGTTGAGATTGATTCAAAGGATCTCTACAACATGAACGTTGCGACTGATCACGAGGCTTATCGCATTGTAGTAGAAAACTTCAATTCACAGGGTAAAGACGTAAATACGGGATCTCTTCTGCCTTACACAGATTGGCTTAGTAGGTATAGACTTTATGCAATTGATCTCAATAGACAAGAAATCTTTGAGAGTGACCCTAATGTGGTACAGACCGTTAGACTACGTGGAACACCAAGTGCTAATGGAAGACTACTAGTTGTACTTGCTAAGAATAAGATTACCCGTCTTGACTTTGCGAACCCACAGAACACTAAGACAATCTAATTATCTAGTAATGATGACTGAATACAAACCGGTTCATTTTAACTTAAGTGATAATCAAAGAAGTAAAATTAGAACTGCTATAACAAATGGTGTTGAGGCTGTAATCCAAGTCGGAGTAAATCACATTGCCAGCGGAGTTGAAAACACTACACTTAACTTAACTAAAACACAAGTGAATAAGGTAAAAAGCCTTTCTAGTGGTAAACAAGTACGATTAACACTTAGCATGACACAGCTGAAATCATTTGGTAAGACGGTTGATAAAGGTTTTACTAAGACGCCTAGAGAAGATATTTCTAGTAAAGTACAAGAACTTAGTCTTGCAGTAACACCTAGTGAACGAGTAAAAATTAACAATGAAATCGTTAAGCTAATGGCACTAAGAGATGTTGATCAGCGTGATATTCAAACAGGAACTGGACTTGGCGCACTTTTTAAGCTTGCTTTACCGTTTGTGAAAAATGTGTTGCCTAAGGTTTTAGGTACACTTGGGCTCGCCGCGGCTACGGGAGCCGTTTCTGGGGCTACTCACAAAGCCACTTCAGGACGGGGTTTAAGACGTACTGGGGGAGTTATTAACCTTAATAAGACTGATATGAAGAGATTTATGGAGCTTGGAAATGCTTGTGAATGTCAAGGCGTTGTGAAACCTGGGTTTGCAAGGAAAATGAATGAAGATATCAAAGTTATGAAAGGTGGTTGGATAGCGCTATTACTTGGGGGTTTAGCGGCAAGTTTGATCCCAAGTTTATTTGGAGGTAAGGGACTTTCACGTGCTGGTAATAGGGATTGACTAACTAGAACAAATGGCAAAGCTCTATCAAATTTCGATATTGATAATTACTTTGGTTTCAGAGTTCATTTTCCGAGAGATAGGTTACCTGAGAAATTAGATGATGGTGATATCTTAATTATCAATTCTGATGACCATCAGGGCAAAGGCATGCATTTCGTGGCAATGAAGAATAAAAATGGATGTACTATGTACTTTGATAGCTTTGGAATGAACATGTTACCAGAAGTAATGAAGTTAGCTAAGCGATCGTGTACGTGTCTATTAAGAATATAGTAGGGGCTTTGATTGTAGGTTTTTAGGGGTAATTTTTAGGATTGGGTGTTGAGTTTGGTATCATTCGAAAGAGCTTGGTTAGTGCTTTTGTTTGGTGAAGAAATTATGGTTGTAGGTAGTTTGTAAGAGGAGTTATAGGTGTAATTGTACTAGTAGAGTTTTACAGTGGGGTAGAAGAGTGGTATGGTCATACCGGTAGGTGTGACGAGGGTTCATAAATCCAGGCTAAGTCGCATTAGAGTGAGGGTAGAGTCAGCGTAGAGTTAGTCACCTGAGACGGAAGAGAAGGGTTAGATTTAATTCTTCAGGTTTCAGTAACAATATATAATGAGAGTAGAAGCACGGGATAATGTGTAGCCGCAAAGGATCACATTTTAAGTTGCGTGGATGGTTCAATAAGTTTACGTAGAAAATAGGGGTTTTGAGTTGTCGGTAGGTGAAGAGGATCGGCGCGCTATAGTTCTTTCGAAAGGAACTGGAAACGAGTGAGACTAAGGGGGTGAGATTTTTATTGCGTAGCAGAAGTAAAGGGGTCGTGTTCTATATATTTGATTTTTTATTTACTTCCTTAAAACCCGTGTTTTGACCCGGTAAATCTTTAGGTTTTCAACACCGAGTGAGCTCGTGTAAGCTGCTTACACGAGTGAAAAGAGGATCCAGGGTACACCAATAACAATCAGTTTTGGTAACTTATTTATGACAAAATATGAAGAATCACTGCTCCCATTTTATAAGTCAAAATGCAACAGAACTCCTTCCTGGTGGTTTCAATTTTCCTATTAGAAGGGACTTTCTTCATTGTCACAGACCCAGGTTGTAAAAGAGAAGAAATACACTCTGTGTTTTTATCTCATACAACTTTGACTAAATGGATAAATCTTAAGAAAGTTAAAGCTATAGATAGTGTATATAATTTAAACTAGAGAGATTGCATCGAAATCCTTTTTTAACCAGCTTTTACACAGAACATGATGTAGTTTAATATCTGCATCTGAAATTTTTTTTCTTTATAAAGTCCGAGAAAAGCTATAGAGTCTTTCAATCTAATATCCCCACTTGGATTCTCGTCTCCAAATGTCATATTATTCGATCCTGTTAATTTTTTTGAAGTAAAATCACAGTTCCTTTTCATTACATTTTAACACTCGATTTAATTAATTCTGCTGGTACATTCCAGTGAATAGATAAGCAGCTCCATTTATTTCATTCACCTTCATTTGCTTTAGTTTGGTAATTTCCATTTGGTGATTTATTACTGAGACTACTTGGTCCAATTAAGATATAATCATCTGTTGTACCACTTTTACTGAAATGACCATGAGATAAAAAAGTAACTTATTTATCAAACCTCCCATCGTCGTGACTGATTTAAGTCCATTTAGAGTATGGATGTATGAGCTGCCTATAGCTATTTTTGTTGTTATTAATTACTTGAGATATCGAAAAAATCCTGGTCCTTGAAGAAAGAAAGGTTTTATACAAGCGCACCAAAATGTTAGAGGATCAACAGGAAAGTTACAAGTATTAACGTTGTCTGAATTAAAAAATGACATCAACTGATTTGCTGTAAATGAAACTTTCATGAACGACTCCATCTTTCATAAATATTCCTGGCTACATCTTGGGCAGAAAGTATCGTGGCTCACCTGGCGAAGGTGTAGAAATTTTTGTGAAGAAAGATATTGTTTATAAGAGTAGGAATGATTTAGAAATTCCTGAAATTGAACTTTTTTTCTTATATTTGGAAATCTGTTTGAAAAGTGTTCTTTAGTTTGTGTACTGTATCGCCCACCAATCATTTCAAAGCACATCAACAAACACTTTTTAGAGATTTTTGACAAATTATTGCCCAAAATATTATGGGAAAACAAAGAAACGATATTTTTTGGTGATGTGAATTTTCATTATCTTGTTAAAAGCAATGAAAAAGCATTTAAAGATGTGTTTACATTTAATGACTTTGTACAAATTGTAAATGGACCAACACGTACAATTAATATATTAGAGACATTAATCAAAGTCATATTAATAACAAAACTGGAAAACCTTACTAACATCAAAATTATCACAACAGTAGTTAGTGACCACGAGAAATCGGCTGTGAAAGTGAAACCAACACAAAAACATTTGAAACAATTAGATGCCGTGATTATACAAACTGTAAGGCAGAAATCTTATGTAGTGAATTGAAAGGAAAGAAATTTGATTCTTTTCACTCGATCAATAACCCAAATAATGCTTGGAATCATCTGAAAGAAACATTTCCACGCCTCTCTCTTAACTAAGAAAGTTAAGGGCAAGAAATCTTTCTGCCTTATACGAGAATGTAAACAAGAAATGAATCAAAGAGATTGTCTACAAAGAAAATCAGGAAAAAGAAAACCGCAAGAGAGTTTAAAAACTTCAAACGTCAACGAAATCCCTTTAACATTCAAGTCAGAAAAGCCAAAAAGTAGTTCCTGCAAAACTCTGCTCAGAGAAAATGCAAATGACCTTAACAAAAATTGAAGAAACTAAGACAAAGGTATTGGTGATAGGTGCATATCTCCCCAGAAAAGCAAAGGAAATCGCTTCACGTTTTTGTTCATTCTTTAGTAAAGTAAAAGGCAGCCCTGCTGAAAGATTGTTTGGTCTGGGTCCAATTTAATGCTCCCATAAACTTCATGTATTTTCTGATTTAGAGAATTTTAAGTGAATGACGATTTCAAATGCCTGGAAAAACTGTCCTGTGAAAAAGCAAATGGCCGTCACGGGCTACCTTCTAGTAAGTTGAAGGATTGTGCTGCTTAGATTTCGAAACTGTTCTGTCATGTCATCAACGCGTCTCTTCAGATAAGATCGGCTCTCGAAAGTTTTAAAGTCGGAAGTGTAAACCCCCACCTACAAATTCGACTTAAAAGAGGACTTTGAGAACTATCGGCCAATCTCTGTTTTGCCAGTTTGCTCAAAGGTCTCCTAAAAGTGTATCCATCATCAACTTTCTTCTATTCTTGTAGAACGAAAAATTCTTTCACCAAAGCAGTTTGGCTTCGATAGCGAGAGAAACATCCAGATTGCAGCAACGTTACTACTTGACGAAATACGGAGAAGCACAGTTAAAGACAGTGTAACTTGGGGAATGTTCATCGATCTCAGTAAAGGATTCGACAAGCTGAGTCATGCCCAGATTATCGAAAGCCTGTCAAGTTAAGGAGTTATCGGAGCTATTTGTCAATTACCTATTTGGAAGGAATCCGTTTGTTTTGGAAAAGAAATCCCCCTACAAGAACCTGTTACATGTGGAGTCTCACAAGGCTCTATACTTGGCCCATTGCTCTTCCTAATCATATTCAATGACATTGTTACTACTTAAACATTCAAATAGCATAAGGTACGCTGACGATATAGCAATTTATGTATCAGGAGAAACCAAGGACGAGGTCCAAACGAAGTTACAAGCAATCTTGAACGCAGTCACCGAATGGGTGAAATTAATCGACCTTGTGATAAATATGAAAAAGAGAAAAACTGAATGCATGTTTTTTGGAACTGCACAGAAGATCAGAAACAAGTCCCTTGATAACAAATATCAGCACACGGAAGTCTAGAAGACAAGTAC
>RDPX01000062.1:2753143-2767081 GCA_003991215.1 Morbakka virulenta | reverse complement strand
TAGTAGTGGTATTAGTATTAATACATGAGTAGTAGTAGTAGTAGTAGTAGTAGTATCAGTAGTAGTAGTAGTAGTAGTAGTAGTAGTGGTAGTAGTAGTATTAATACAGTAGTAGTAGTAATAGTAGTAGTAGTAGTAGTAATAGTAGTAGTAGTAGTAGTAGTAGTAGCAGTGGTAGTGGTAGTAGTAGTAGTAGTATTAATACAGTAGTAGTAGCAGTAGTAGTAGTGGTAGTAATAGTAACAGTAGCAGTGGTAGACATAGTAATTGTAATAATATTAGTAATAGTGATAGTAGTAGAAATAGTAGATAGCAGTATTATTATTGTTTAGTTCTGATCAACAAAGGAAAGTGAGTGTCACAAAATAGATTTTCTCTGTGCTTTTGATACGCGGATTGAGATAAAGAAAAAAATGAACATTTTATGAAACTCAAGCATCAAACCGTAAAGAATTGGAACCATGAGGTGTAGAAAATATACGTTGCCACTTACTATTATATTACTGGTGCCCCTGAACATGTTTGTACACACTTGTATATGTTTCAGAACTTCTTATTCCATGAAAATATTGAATTTTTTAAGACGATTTTTTTAAACACATGGTACATAGTCTTGAGTTTTCAAAGCACACACTTTTAATACCTTGTAGCTTCACAAATCTTATGTAATTTTGGACAAATACAGTATTTTCTTTTACGTTTTTCCTCGTACAGGAGTCATTTTTGTTTTCGGTTTTGTTATTTTATTCCATTAATCATATTTCCATTTTTGTTTCCTTTTCCACCTTTAGGAAGAGAGGGAGCAAAGCAGACTCAAACTTGGAGATGGCGAGGTACATTCTTCAGAGAACTCGCGTGATTCCACAGTATCAGGTAGCCAGTCTCTACCGGATAATGCAAAGCAAAGTCAAAATATAGTATCAAAGGCAGCTGCCAGCCCCGATGTTTCTGAAGTAGATGTGGAAGATGTTTTAGGAGATTCCCTGGGGCTAACAAGACAAAGCAGAAAAGAACTTCAACGTATAATTGCAGAATCAAAAATGGCATGCAATGAAATGACCACTCCCCAGACAAGTACGTCTTCAAAGGGGCAGTCAACAAAATCGTATACCTCTACTTCAGATGGAGCTTTAGATGCTGGAAGTGATACTTTACACGAAATGGCTGGTAGAGGCCAAGCGGCATCGGCAGGAAGTAGTTCAATATCGATTTCTCCTGTCTCATCCAAAGCTAGTGGAAAGAAAATCCTATTTAATCGAATAAAGTCAGAGCCTGGAGAAGACACACCGAGTTCAATGCCAAATAGCAGGCCAAAAAAGCGCCTGTTGATCGTTGAATCATCAAGTGATAGTGAACCTGACGAAGAAACAAAAGAGCTTTTAATAAAATGGGGCGAAAAACGGTTTTCTAGCGATGGAACGTCACCAGGGGTAAGGCGAGATGTAAATGTAGGAAGACGATCCAAGGGGATATCAAGGAAAATGAGTGTTGACATTCAGGAAATTCAGCGTCAAAATTCACAAGAAAGCCTAAAAAGCACCTCAAAAGATGATCAGAGGCCAGTAGCAGCCGCATCGAAAATGAACCCAACGGAACCAATCAAAGAGAAACGACGCTCATCCACTCCGACTGTTGAAGCAATACGGAAAAGCATGGACACCGGTGGTCTGAGACAAAGTTTTAGTGCATTGAGACAGAATTTAAATCTAGGAGTAATTGGCGGTGGAATTAAATTGCACCTAAAGGCATCCTCTGGGAAAAATGCAGCTGCTGTAGATTCAAGACCACCAGAAACTACTTTGGCAATAAAGAGCACTGCAGTATTTGCGCCTCCTCCTTTGCTGCCCGTTTCATCACGCCAAATAGCAGGCAATAGGGCTTTAGAGGATGGCAATACATATGATGTAAACAATAGCATTGCTTCTGAGGAAAAAGGCCCTGTTCAAGATATTGTGAATCCCACTCCTAAAATGCCAAAGCCGACAGATTCGTGTCAGGCAAAGGTTTCTGAGGAACGAACTGAACACAAGGAGTTTTCTTGCGCCATTATCAGTCAAAGTACTCAAGTCAATGCCAAGGATAATATTGTTAGCATGCTACCTACTTCCGAAAACCAAAATGCTACCAGCAGCGCATCCTGCTCTCAGGTCCAAAAAGCAGCTATGAAAATTATTCTGGCCAATGAGAGTGAGGAGGATGCAGGAACCAGGAATCCAAACAGCAGCCGCAAGCAGTGACCAAACAGTTGTCTAATGACCCACGACCCTCAGTGACAAATCATGATACAAAATCCGCTGGTTTATCAGGAGTTAAAACTCTCAATCAATCACTGAATCCGCCAAATACTGCGTTGAGTATTGCAATTGATAGTATTAACACAAAAGTAATGAACAATAACGTCAAACCAGATCTCAACCCAAATTTACCAATTAGGCTCGCCAAGGGTGCTTTGCCCTCAGATCTAATTCCCATGAAAAACAATATGGTCTTAATACCTCTGGGGCGAACAACAGGGACCCGTGTATCGATGAAAGAGATATGTAGAAAGTTGTCAGAGAATGGCGTGTTAAATGAAACAGCAAAGAAGCTTTCTCCAGAAAATGCCAAGGGATGTTCTAACTCCGAACAAAAATGCACACAAAATGCTAAAGGAGATACAGTGAATTCCCAACAGTCACTTGAGCATACACAAGGGGAGCATTACGAATCCTTGGTTACACAGTTAGGAAACTTGAATCATGAATGCAATAACCTTGAGGAAGAGCCTATGTCATCCGTACAAGCTACGCCTCCCAAAGATCCAGAACCTTTGACACCACACGAAACAGAGAAATTGCCGAAGATAGATTCCCTCCAAGGTGATATTAGCAAAGGAAGAGTTGAAACAAAGAGTAAAGGTAGTAAAACTCAAGCTGTACCTATGACAACAGCAAAAGACCTGTCACCTACCACTAGTACTATTGCAAAATCAAAGGAGGTGTTAAACAGTAATACAGTCTCCCCACCAGCAACACAGAGTACTTCAACTTCGGACAGTTCCGTTTCAACTTCAACCTTATCATCACCGGAACGTAGTCGTTCAGAAACCATATCTCTGCAATCGCAGCCACGACCAATCAAGCAGTTACGTAACTTATCTGACTCTGATAATGCAAAATCTGACTTTGATTCATCCAAAAAGAAAATTGTCGAGTCAAGTAGCGTTAGTACTAATCAAGCACACCCTAACTCAATGCCAAATTCACCAAATGTAAAAATTAATACTTCTAATGCCTCCGAACCACTCTTAATTGCAGGGCTTAGGCAAAGTAACAAAGACGATATCACAGAAAATCCTACACGGAATGATAAACAGGATTCCGTTGAAGCTACACCAAGTCTATCGCATAATACAGTAAGCACACGTCACTCTTGGAATAATAGATCACAGCTTAGCTTGCCTTCAAAGGATCGCAATAAACATTTGCTAAATGTTACCAAGCAAACCGAAAAGCCAACATCGACGTTAGAACCGACGAAAATGAGCCCTCGCATTCAAAGTAATCATGGAATAAATAAGATGGTTGTTTCCAATATGCCTCAGAGGACTAGTCTTGGCGATAGTGGGATACACCTGGAATTTACTAAAGTTGAACCTCAAATTAAAGAACAGACAACAACAAAACTCGAATCTGGAAGCCATCGATTGCCGCCAAGTAAAGCTCGGCTCCTAAAAGGTTCACTTGCGCAGAAAAAATCTTCAGTTGTTGAGTTTGAACCACCGAAGCAAGATATTCTTGGGGAGCTTCTTGGGCCCGATGACAAGAAATCTGATGATAAAGAAGATGCAAAAAGTACACCAGTCACAAAACTAGATATTGAGGTAGGATTTTCAATTTTAGTTGTTTGCTAGGAGTTCTCACTTTGAAGCGGGTTTTTTTTCAGTTACACGAAACTTCCATTGGACGCCACTTTGAAGCCACTTTAAAGAGAAAGAGAGGGGGTGTGGAGGTGGGGGTGGAAAGAGAGAGGGAGAGAGAGAGGCAGACAGACACACAGACAGAGAGAGAAACAGACAGACAGACAGACAGACAGACAGACAGAGAGAGACAGACAGCAGACAGAAAGACAGAGAGAGAGGGAGAGAGAAAGAGGGAGAGAAAGAGTGAAAGAGTGTGTGTGTGTGTGTGACCGACAGATAGAGTATAGTGAGAAGGGACAGTAATTGAAATTGAAATAGTGTTTGAAAATTTTCGTTTTAAACTCGCAGTATGTGTGTACGAAGTGGGTTTTTTTTCACAAAGTGCATAGCAAATTGATGGGAAAACAATGGTTTTATTAATGGAAGGCTTAATTTTCACGTTTTAGGCCAATGGTATTTGTACCCTTTCTTTGTGATAAGTAACAACAACTGGACACTCAATTGGAACGGTGGAGATCTTTGACATGGATTAATAATGTTTTTTATTGTAGGAAAAGCCTGCGCTTCCTGAACCTGAAAATATTGAATTTGAAGAAGAGCTTGATTTGGATATGGACTGCCTTGATTTGGAAGAAGAGGGAATGGTCTGTATTTGTTTATTTTCCTGCATTAATAGACCTGTTTTGATGCTTATTATTCTTTAAACATTTGCTTTAAACTTTTGCTTTGAATTTTTGCACAAAGAAATAAACTGACACTAATAAGGTGCCTGCCAGAAATTGATTCACCCAGACCTTTGACCGTATTGAGAAATATGGAAAATAGCTCTTTTATAAAGTAGACGGGTTTTTGCAGACAACTTTTGTTGATTCATTGTCCTGCATTTCGTTCCGTTTTCCCATGCGTTTCTTTATTTCTTTTCTTTATTTTCTTACCTTTTGTCGTATATTGACTTTTGCAAAGCTGGAATACATACAAATTATTTGAGTTTTTAAAGATCACCCCAGTATAAAATGTGTGGCCGCGAAAACTGTTTGAATGCCTTGTGGGCTTGATTGCTCGAAAATGTCATTTTAGGTACCATTATTAGTTTCACAAAAATTTGCGAGTTGTCATGTTCTAGTTCAATTTTCTGATAAAAAACTGTGAGGGTTTCCCTACTGAAAAGTGGCTAACTAACAATTATACACAAGCGTAGATTTGCTTTCTTGGTTAAGAACCATACAAGGGAAAAAGGCATAAAAAATTGTTGAACCAAGAGGTAATGGTTGATCTTAGCCTTGAAGACAGCCCTATCATCAAGGAAAGCACTCAGAAGCCATATAATTCCACAATCTAGCTGTCCGAGGAAAGAAACTGAAGATTGCTAGCATATATTCAGAATATATGCTACTAACTATATGGACGCTGTTCACCTTGCGATGTCTTCTTCTTCGTCGTCTTTCGGCGGCATCCGTCGGGGGTCGCCACAGCGGATCATACGCCTCCATCATACGTTTTCAGTTGCGTCCATTTACCATCTCCTTGGTCGTCCTGTCTTTCTCCCAGGCAGATGCATCTCAAACGTTCTCCTCCCGATGTAGCTCACTTTCCTTCGGCTCACATGCCCAAACCATCTCAGTCATGCCTGCCGTTTCTTATCTCCTAATCGTCTAACATGTGCTGTACCTCTGATGTATTCATTTCTGACTTTATCCAGGCGTGTGACCCCAAGTGCTCACCTCGGGATACTTAATTTTACCACTTCCAAGTCAGCTTCATGCTTCTTTGTTGTTGCTACTGTCTCGAGGCCATGCAGCAGAGCTGGCCGAACTACCGTTTTGTATACTTTTTGTCACGTAGTACTCCCGTTACCTTCCTCCACCTATTCCATCCTTCTTCTATTCGTTTCTTCACTTCTCTATTGCATACGCCATTGCGCTGCACTGTTGATCCCAGATACTTGAAAAGTCTTCTGTCTTAGTTACATCTGTTCCTTGCATGTTTATTTTGTCATCCTCTCTACCATCATCTACTTTGCGATGTATAACTCCTATTTATATTGTATTCATGCATGTTGGGGTCTCTGGGACATTGCTCCCACTAGAAATTTGCCCGACTGGACATGTACTCTGTGAGGTGGTTGGCCGGTCTGGGAAGGGTCTGGCATCAATTGCTGACGCGTAAATGTGGTGAATGTTAATAGAATTAGTAGTTTTATGTCATTGATAGACTTACGGGTGCTCCTTTTACACATAAAGGATTTCAATGTATGTGACTCCAATTGTCGTAAATAGGCACTGTCATGTTTTGATGAGCTGTATTGGTGACCGTCTTGCTACCCTTCCTATCTGATTACCTCTGCCTCTTCCTAGTGATTACTGCCTCATTTTCAACTTTAAGCAGAACTAAACGAAAGTTATGTCACTTTGTTAGTTAAACGGTGCCAAACGCTGCAACTCTTTTTAATTAACCTTGCTACACGAAGTGTTTTTTGAAAATGACTTACTTGAAATTTACCTCGCAAAAGAACAGGTGTTTGAAAGAAAGACACCTATCTGGAATTTCACTTTCTCGCTTCCATACTTTGCAACAATTGGACCGTTTCTCACCATTCGGCTACCAAAGTGACCTCGTTTTCGTTTACTTTTTTACTTAAAGTTGAAAATTAGGCACATGGCACGAGAAAGAGGCAAAGATAGATGTCTTGGGTAGTTACACAGCCGTCAACAGTCATCTTTGATCTTCTCATTCTTTTGCTTTTTGATAAAATAATGTTTTATTTGGATATTTAATTCAAATTTTTAATTCCGGAGGCCTGTTGATCACGAGAATAATAAGTAACATACTATGATATAGAAAAGTTTAGTATAGTGTATCACAGAAGAGTGCATCAATTATGAAAAACTTTAGTAGTGCTATACCATAGCTTACATGTGTTTTTCAAATTTCTTTATCCCAGCTTGTCAGTCAACAACGCGTTTATCACGATTTTACAGACAGACTGAGAGTTGTACAACCTATCAAGTTAACCAAAGGTATGCTTTCCAGCAAATTATTTGGAAATGTCTTTTTCCTCAGAAAACGGTATATAGTTACTATTTATTTTGGCATTGTAATATTACTATACATTGTTGTATTCCGACTACTTGGACATAAACAAGTCACACTTCCCTGTCGCTGGTCAATGTGACTTGGTTACTTTTCTTATTGTTTTCGATTGTTTTAAACACCAGCAAAGGGTAAATGAGTGAAAATCCACAGTTAGCACTAAGCAACAAGCCAGAACAGGTGAATACAGACATATCCACTGTAATTCCATCAGTGAAGTAATATTTTTGAGCAGGAAAATTGTACCTTCACTTTACCATTGCTCAAGCGTTTGTTATTATATTATTGTGCAACTTATGGCAAGAGTACTTCGAATTGATAGCCAGGCAATACATAGAAAAATGACTTAGCACTGGAGCTAACCCTGGCCTGGTATTCTTGGAATGATTTAAGACAAGTTTTTGTATTTTTATGTAATTGACACAAAGATATTGGTGAAACCCCTAGATTTAACCCCGGTCAGGAGCTTGTAACCCTTAAGCGAAGTTTAGAGTGAGATATTTTTGTTGTTCCTTCTTTAAACATCATCATCATTATGATTGTTGTTGCTGTAAAGTACAGTTGTCATTAGCTAAGTAATGGCTATTTCACGGAAGTTTTAGTTTTAGCAAGACCTATTAGACCATTTAGATATACTGCAAACTCACTAGTGTTCGCAATAAAAACTTTAATTTGGCAGGAAAAAACATAAAAACAATAATAAATAGGTTAAGAAATTTATCAAAATAAATTTGTTGTTGGAAGTGTTTTCCTTAATAATTGGGCTGTTGGATTTTTAGACAATCTTCTGTATTTCTGTTAGTAATAGTTTGTAATAGTTTTGGTGTGTGTGTGTGTGTGTGTGTGTGTGTGTGTGTGTGTGTGTGTGTGTGTGTGTAAGCTGCTGGAAGCAACAACAAAAATTCTCCAAATCGACGACGAACCAGATTCGAAACCACATGAACGACGAGATCGATTTCTTCCATGGTACGGAAGAACAGCTTGAATCGAAGGCTATTCGTTACTAACTAGTCAGAAAAACCTGGCTAATCGGCATCCAGGCATCACCACGTGGAGGTTGCCTTCTTGCACGCCCAATAGTTTTGGTAATGGGAGCTTATCGACCTGTTTTTTAGTATTTTTGTTTTTTACACCAAGGCCCCCCAACTACTACTGGAACTATTGTTGATTTTGATTTCCACATTTGTTTAATTTCGATTTGTAGCTCTTTGCATTTCGACAGTTTTTCGAACTCTTTAGCAGACACGTTCTTCACTTAAACTACATCCATGTCAGTCATCAAATAAGCTCTTTCCAGGTGATCTTTCACTACTGTATCCGGCCTATTAGCTTGAATGTTTTTATCGTTGTGAACTCGAAACCCCCACAGAATCGTGACTCGATTATTTTCTGTCAAAGTTTCTTGCTCATGTTCGTAACACTTTTCGTCCATCCTGAGATAAACATCAAAATTTCGTAACATTTTTTCGCTTACTGTCATTACCAAATGTGCTCATTTTGTTTGCTCATGACCTTTTACAGGTTGTAATGTTACATTGTTACTAGTTATAAGATATTTACGAACTCCAATGGTCGTCTGATAACAATGTCACTTTTAAAAACTAGAATAATATGAATTTCACCTGACATTCTACAACCATTAACCTCCTCTCTTTTCACAGATGAATTAAAGTCAGCTGTCCTGAACAATAAACTGGACCGAGTGTTGGGCGCTCTTGCCGCAAGATGTAATCCAGATGTCGTGGATTCAGAAAGTGGTTACAGTTTACTGATGTTAGCCATCAGTTCTGGAAATAAAGATATTGCACGAGCTTTGCTTTGGGGTGGTGCAGATCCTAACTATCAAACACACGATGGAGTTACAGCATTAATGTTAGCTGTTGAAATGGTTTGTAACACTATATCTCCTTTACTCTATATCTGACAAGAATATTAAATGTCCACTATGTCACTGATATTCATTGGTTGTTATCAGTGGTGTTTTTAACTTATATATTTCTTATTATATATATATATATATGATTGATATGGATGCGGCGTATTATTACACTGACTTACTTAATGAGCCATTATTTAATGTGCCTTGGTTTGATTTGGTGTATTTTAGCTAGATTTTTTTCTCACTTTTTGTGATGTAGAATTATGTGTTTGTCTGATTGTGCCGAGTCGTGTTAACAAATCGAGGAAGAGTGTTTCGTAAAGAAGTAAGGTTCTTCGTTAGATAAACGTTATTTCGATTATACAGATCAAAACTGAGAAGTCACGCACATATGCAAAAATCTAAAGATTTATTATTCCGAGTGTAACAACTGTAGCTAAATATNTATATATATATATATATATATATATATATATATATATATATATATATATGATTGATATGGATGCGGCGTATTATTACACTGACTTACTAAATGAGCCATTATTTAATGTGCCTTGGTTTGATTTGGTGTATTTTAGCTAGATTTTTTCTCACTTTCTGTGATGTAGAATTATGTGTTTGTCTGATTGTGCCGAGTCGTGTTAACAAATCGAGGAAGAGTGTTTCGTAAAGAAGTAAGGTTCTTCGTTAGATAAACGTTATTTCGATTATACAGATCAAAACTGAGAAGTCACGCACATATGCAAAAATCTAAAGATTTATTATTCCGAGTGTAACAACTGTAGCTAAATATACTAAGCATTGTCCCTTTTTGGTTACAACATAGTGCTCGAAAGTTGTTTTATACTCTAGTATTTTCAAGACTTGTTAATCAATAAAGTAGTATAGCCATCGAACGTTCTAGTTAAGTTCTTGTATTTTCAGACGTACTTGATCTCTCGATGTTCGTGACACTGATTTATTTCCCTTGACCTAAGTTCTCAACCTGCTACAGGACCATTTATGTACGTGTGCACACACACACACACACACACACACACACAGATATATATATATATATATAAATATATATATATAGTGTGTGTGTATGTGTATGTATAACTCCTCCAAAGCCTGCCCGTCTACAACAAACACAAGACTAATGTCGGAAAATAGAATGTCAAAACTTTGCAGGAAAGAGGAAAACTAGTTAGGAAATAAGTTATTCGGGAAATGAATGTATGGAGCAAGTGGAGCGAGTTGGACAGGACAAGGCAGGTTTACAAGTGAGGGTGCCACAGTGTTATACTTTGGAGACCCCACAGAACATACAAGAGGAATAGCTTTAATACTGGGCAAGAAAGCAACGGATGCACTTAATGGATGGGAACCAATTTCAGACAGAATTTTAACAGCTACATTGGATACACACCTGTAAAGACAAAGAAGAACTCTACAATGCGTTACAGGGCACCTAAGACAGCCTTTCATACCACGACCTGAAGATCATTATGAGTGACTGGAATGCAGAGTCAGGAAGCAAAAGGTCAGGGGTACCAAACATAATAGGCCCATTCGGTCCTGCGCACAATACAAACAACAACAGCGAAAGGACGATTGCATTTTAAAATGAAAATGGACCACGTGTTGGTAACACATTCCTCTAACACAAGCACATCCCTACGTGGTCTTGAAGGTCCCCAGACAGCAATACACTCAACGAGTTCGATTACATCTCTATTAGTAAAAGATGAATTTGTCTATTACGGACGTTAGAGTCTTAATAGAAACAGATCTGTTCTCTGGTCACTACCTAGGAGGTGGAAACATCAAGTTGAAGTTTAAAAGGTTGAAGAAAAAGGAAAGACGGAGGGTATTTGACACCAACAAGCTTCTAAATCCAGAAATAACCAAAGAGTTCCAAGAAGGTCTTTCAAACAGATTATCTTTCAGAGAGACAACAGTATCACTTACAAATGGCCCTCCTTCAGGGATGCTATTACTGGTAGTGCTAATAGGATTCTAGACTACAAAAGAGAGAAGAGGAAAGAACAATAGATCTGGGATGACACATTGAAAGTAGTAGATTAACGCCAATTCACCAAAGCCTCTATGGACCAAACTCACATGAGAGCACAAGCCTGAATTCTACATTAACTATACAGGTACAGGTATAGACAAAGCCGTAAAAAAAGTTGTCGTAAAGACAGACATGCATGGATCGAAGTGAAGACCAAAGGAACAAAAGAAACAGCAGATCAAAATGATACAAGGGAATTATTCAAGATCGCTAAACAGTTAGCAGGAAAAGGTAGTGTTCAAAATAACTCCGTCAAGTGTAGAGATGGTCACCCTCTGACACCCGAAGCCTGACATGATGTAAGATGGACTGAATACTTCAAAGAAGTTCTGAACCAACCAGTTCCCAAAACACTGTTCGATTGGAAGAGTTAACACAATGCTGCAACCCGTGACATCGACACTGGTCCCATTGAAAGGAATAAAGTAGTTGATGCCCATAAAAAGGTAAATAACAACAAAGCTCTAAGTATAGATGGCATAAACATTGAGCTACTTAAAATGGGAGGAGAATCAGTCATAGATCAATTCAAAAATCTGTTCAATCAGTTATGGAAAGAGGTAGCTATACCAGAAGAATGGAAGAAAGATTTCATTGTCAACTACCAAAATAAAGAGACTTCTCCAATTGCATCAATCGGAGATGTCACGCTGCTCTGCTTTACAGGAAAGGTACTAAACAGGATCTTGCAGAAATGCATGTTAACATCAGTTGATCTCCAATTAAGAGAGGAGCAAGTAGGTTTTAGGGACGGGCAATTGTACAGTGAGTAGATCTTCATCCTGCGAAATGTGGTGGAGCAGAGCATAGCATTTCAAGAAAAGCTGCTGTTTAATTTTATTGACTTCCGAAAAAGCTTTTACAGCATACAGAGGGGTTCTATTTGGAAAAAATCTGCGAGATTCATTGAGATTATCAAGTCTATGTACCACAACCCTACATGTGAAGTTAGAACAGCATCATTATCTCCCTGTTTCTGTTCATCTTATGCATAAGCTTCGTGATGAAAAGATCGTAACAGGAAAGGAAAGCGGGACCTATTGGATGAATGACACACATCTCACCAATTTGGATTTTGCGAATGATATAGCTTTGGTTTCTAGAGACAACCACTCATGCCAAAGTATGACCAACAGACTGCTGCTCGAAAATACTGGCGTTGGCCTTGACATAAGCGGAAACAAAAGTAAGATTTTGCACGTCAAAGATACAAGAGCGGTATCCATGACAGTAATCTTCCAGGCAATGCAACACATCTGGAAATCTGAATGGGTCGGCATCAAGAGCCAGCTTCAGTTGTACAGGGCCATCATCATCATCATCCACCGCACTCCTTGTAAGGGAGAGACTTGAAAAAATACAAGGAAGATTCAGAGCAAGCTAGACACCTTTCATCGACGAAATCTCGGTGTCACATGGAGAGACAGTATAACTGAAAGACTCTGATAATATCAAAACAAAACGTATTACACAGGATTGTTGAAGAAAGGAGGTGGGAGTTTGCAGACTACGCTGTATGACTAGCACCTGATAGACGCTATCATAGAAGCCACAAACGGGAAAGGGGAAAAGAGTCAGTCTAATTACAACATGGCAAGCATCTTTATAAGAAGGTCTGAAGGCCCGTAGACTGTAACACAGAAATGCTCAAGTATTGGATGCTACCCGATGTTCTGCATAGGATCGTAAAGCCCACGGTAAGGCTAGGTAAGGTGGGGTATATACGAATATTTATAAGAAACAAATCAAAATAAACTAATGAATGAATGATTATTATGATCGGTCCTTTTCTCTAAAAGAATTTACTTGAAATCTTTAATTTTTCTTCAATTGGTTATTTTTCACTCTTTATGCCCAGGTTTAAAAACAAAGTATTTGAAATAGCAAGTCTTTTTCGTCTTATTGATAACGAGTTTGATCGTAGATTATGAATATTTGATTATCATTGTCGGCGCTCATACCATATTATAGATAGCTTAATATGCCATGGTATACATCGCAGTATTGTGGTATGTAGCGGCACTACAGTACTGAGCACTGCAGTATTGCTGTAGATAGGTTACATTTTTTTATTTGTAATAATACCGATAGAGTTATTTCCCCTAAATTGTTAAAAATTACATAGGACAGGTATTCGTTTTATATTTTAGGGTGACAGAGGTTTAATTTCATCGCTTATCATGAATGGTGGTTTTATCGAGAGTCAAAAACCTAACGGAGAATCGGCATTAACCATCGTAAGTAAGATGATTTGAGAGTTTAGTTTTTTAGTTTTTGGAATAGCCTATGCAACAACAGTAAAGGTAAACACACTACCCGTGCTTGGACTTTATTGGTTATACGTTAATGGCGCTTTCCTTTTTGCCTTGCGCAGCCCCAAACCAAGCGAGTATGCTAGATTAGCACCTTAGACGCATTGCCATAGTGCAGGGCGCAGTGATCTGTCAATATCCATAGCTGATTCTTATGTGGTAGGCGCTTCAGAATGTGTTTGGCGACTGTAGAGTGGACTGCCTCTTTTATATGTTCCCAGTTCCGATGGAAGTTTCTACTTTATATGCATTGGCTAATGCAGTAGAGCGGTTCCTTAGCTCCACATCAAACTGCTCTGGAATGTGCTCCAAGTCATACCGTAGTGTTGGTGGGCCTCTCACGTATGTTTGAAGCGCAGGCGCATCTTTGTCATCACTAGATTATAATCTGCTCCTGGGTAACCCCTGCAATTCGACACTGGATTTCTATTGGAGATCAACAGCGATATAATATATCTGATTTCTAGTATTGTCATCTAGTGATTGCCAAGTGTACTTCAGTCGGTTATGATGCTGGAACAGCCTGTTTGCCAATTATAGTTGTTTGTCCTATAGAACTGAATTCAATATTGCCCTCTTTAATTGGGTTCACCTTGGCCATGCGTATCCGTAGCCATTTTTCTGAGCCGTTTATTACCAGCTTTTGCATTCCATTCTCCGGTTACCCCAACAGTATCTCCTTTATAGGGCTTTT